>PVLD010004431.1:0-125326 GCA_004027595.1 Dinomys branickii
GTGGGAATGCAGACTGGTGCAACCACTGTGGAGAGCCGTTTGGAGATTTCTCAGCAAACTAGGTCTAGAGGTTCCATTCAAACCAGCTATTCCTCTTCTGGGTATTTTCCCAGAAGATCTGAAAAGATCATATCACTCTGATATATGTGCACCCATGTTTATAGCAGCGCAATTTGTAATAGCTAAAATGTGGAAGCAACCCAAGTGTCCATGCACAGAAAACTGGATTAAAAAATTGTGGCATTTTTATATAATGGAATATTATTCAGTTATAAAGAAAGACAGTTTTGGGGACTTTGTAGTCAAGTGGTCAAAACTGGAGTCCATACTCATAAGTGAAATAAATCAGTGGTACATGTGCAGGCAACGTATTGTATCACTGGTGTAAGAACCTGAGGGTGGGCATATAAACTAAGAGACATGAAGGAAATCTGTTCAAAAACAAAGAACAGATGGGACGAGGGAAAGGAGAAAAGAAAGAGACAAAAATGTATGTATATATGAATATACATATATGCAGGTGGGCTAACATGGTTCTACTATTGTATTATATCACTTAATGCTAAGGAATAGTTGATGACGGGTTATTTGATCAATCTTGTATGTCTGTATGTGTTATCCTGAACACACACTTCGAAGATATCAATATGCAAAGCAGCAACTACTGGTGGTTTTTTTTTTGTCTTTCGTTTTTTGTTTTTTGTGTTTTTCTGTTGTTGGGAGGATTGATTGTCTGACCAATTTTGCATGTCTGTATCTGGGTTCATATATATACACTCCGAAGATATCAATAGGTAAAGCAACAACCACTGTTGAGTCCATGTCACCTTGTCTGTAGATCAGTTTTGATTGTACTATTTTTATGCTAATTTGTGTCTGTTTGTTAATATGTTTTTGTGCTTTTATTTTTTATAAATTAAAAAAAAAGAGAAATTACTCAAGAACATTCTTAACACAAATAATTAATTGGATGCAGCGAAAAACACAGAAAAAAACTAAGGTCAATGGGTAAAGAGCTGCAAAAGAAATCAGGAAAAGAAAAACAAAGAATATGACAACAAATAAAAAAGGCAATGATAGTAATTACCTACCACATCTCAGTAATGTATCTTAATGTCAAAGGCCCAATGCTCCAATTAAAAGACACAGACTTGCAGATTGGATCAAAAAACAGATCTCAATAATCTGTTGCATTCAAGAAACTCACCTAATCCAAAAAGATATTCTCAGATTAAAAATTAAAGGACAGAAAATAACATTTCATGAACCAGGACCCTGAAAACAAGCAGGGGTAGCAATTCTAATATCAGACATGGTAAGCCTCAAGTTAAAACTGATTAGAAGAGACAAAGAAGGTCACTATATACTAGTTAAAGGAACAATCCAAGAAGAGATAACACTGATAAACATATATGCACTGAATACTGGAGCATTTATTTTCGTAAAAGAAAAACTGCCAAAATTAAAAGATCAGAATAAGCACTGACACAATCATAATAGGAGATTTTAACACCCCACCCTCCAAAAGAGATAGAACAAGCAAACAAAAAACCAATAAAGAATTTTCAGAGCTGAACCACACCCTTGGACACATGGATTTAATGGACAGAGTATTCTATTACTCTACAACAGACTATGCCTTCTTTTCAGTAGTACATGGGTATCTTTTCCAAAATAGATCAGCTATTACTCCACAAAGCCTGCTTAAGTAAATAAAACAGGAGTATAAATTACCTCATGCATACTATCAGATAACTGTACAATGAAAATACAAATCAACAAAAGAAATGTTGGAAAAGGCAGAACTTCCTGGAAAATTAACAATACTCCTAAGTAACCAATGTGTCACAAAAGAAATCAAACAAAAATTTTAAAAATTTTCTAAAGTTAAGGACAGTGTGGTACAGCTTGTTGAAATCTCTGATATATGCTGAGTGTGGCGGTACATACCTGTAATCTAGAACTTGAGAGGCTGAGGCAGGAGGATTACCATGAGTTTGAGGTCAGCCTGGGGTGCAGAGTGATTCATCATAATCTATGCTCACATTTGGAAAACAGAGCAAGATCAAATAGACAATGTTGGAGAAATCTTAAGATAATTGAGAAACAAAAAGAATTTAGCCCACACTGAAATTGAGTTGGAGCATTACAAAGATGAGAGCAGAAATTAATGAAATTGAGGATAAAAAAATAAATAGAAATTAATGAATTGAAGAGTTGATTCTTTGAGAGAAACAAAGTAGGTGCATTGTATCAACTTGAGAAGTTTAGTTTAACTAAGTGACTTAGCAGGGGACCAGGGTCCTCACTTTGTAACATCCTGATCGTGTGCAAGAGGAGGGCAGGGAGATGGTGCGGGTGTAAAGGACCCACCCCAAGGCAGATCACCTACATATAATACAAGGGAGGGAAAGAGGCTTGCTCTCCCCTCTTGTGCTCTTGTTGCTCTTGCTGTCTTTTATTGCTCTGAGCGGCTGCTCCTGTGCCATGCCACCCTGCCATGGAGCCAGCTGATTATGGCCAAAACCTCCACAAACTGAGCTAAGAAACCTTTTCTTCCTTAATTTTGGGCATCAGGTATTTTGTCACAGGAACAAGAGAAAGTACTTAAGACATGCCCCTAGTCAGACTTACCAAGAGAGAGAGAAAGAAAAAAAGACTCACATCAATGCAGTTAGAAATGAAAAATGTGAAATTAAACAGACAATGTGGAAATTCAGATTGAAAAGTTATATTCTAACAAATTACAAAATGTTGAAGAAGTGGACAGATTTCTAGATACAAACTACCAAAACTAATCCAAGAAGACATAAATATGCTTAAAATCCCAATAGAAGCAATGAAATTGACACAGTAATAAAGAATCTACCAACCAAAAAAAGCCCAAGACCTGATGGATTCACTTCTAAATTCAAGCTCTTCAAAGAAACTGAAAGGCATGGAGTGCTCCAAAAATTATTCATGGAACCCAATATCACCCTGATCCTCAAACCAGATAATGACCCAAGTAAGAAAGAAAACTATGGGCCAATCTCCTCAATAAACATAGATGCAAAAAATCCTAACATAGAATCCAGCACATTATTAAAATGATCAAGTAGGTTTCATGCCAGAGATACAAGGATGGTTCATCATATGTAAGTCAATAAATGTAATACATCACATAAATAGAAGCCATGGCCGAAAACTTTATGATCATATCAACTAATGGAGAAAGTCTTTTGACAAAATTAAACACCACTCACTTCGTGATAAAAACCCTGAAGCAACAGGTATAGAAGGACCCATACCTGAATATGATAAAGGCTATCTATGACAAACCCACAGCCAGTGTCATACTAAATGGAGAAAAACTAAAACCACTTCCCCATGAAATCAGGAGTAAAACAAGGGGGTCCACTCTCACAACTTCTATTCAGCATAAAACCCGACACATTAGCCCGAGCAATCAGGCATGAGAGACAAATGAAAGTGATACAGATAGGAAAGGGAGGGCTCGAATTACCGTTACTTGCAGATGGCCTCACACTCTCCATAGAAGTCCCAAAGAACCGCACCAAAAAACTCTATAACAACTAACTTCAGCAATGTAGCCGGCTACAAGATCAGCACACCAAAATCACTAGCATTTGTGTACACCAACCATGAATGGGATGAAAAGGAAATAATGAAAATAATACTGTTTACATTAGCTGTGAGAAAAATGAAATACCTAGAAATTAACCTAACCAAAAAGTGTAAGACCTCTACAAAGAAAATGACAGTACTCTGAAAAAAGAAAGAAGACATCAAAAAATGGAAAGATGTCCCCTGCTATGGACAGAAAGAATCAATACTGTCAAAGTGGCTATACTCCACAAACTGTTATGCAGCTTCAGTGCACTCCTGAAGTACCACCAGAAACTTTACATATCTAGAAAAAGCAATCCTAAAATTCATATGGAACCAGGAGAGACCCAGAATAGCTCAAGCAATTTTTGGCAACAAGAACAATCAGGAGCACAGCAATACCTGACTTCAAGCCAAGCTACAAAGCAATAGTGATAAAAAAAAAAAAAGGTACAGTACTAGAACAAAAACAGATACATGGATCCGTGGAACAAAATTGAGGATACAGAAACCTCCCCAGACACATTCAGCTATTTGATCTGTGCCAAAGGAACCAAAAGCATATGTTGCAAGAAAGATGACCTATTCAACAAGTGATGCAGGGGGAATTGGTTATCTGCATGCAGAACACTGAAAATGGACCCTTATCTCTCCCCCTATACTAAAATCAAAATGGATTAAGGATCAAAACATTAAACAGAAACAAACCTACTGGAAGATAAAATAGGTAAAACAGGTGTAGGAAAGGATTTTTTTTCTCTTAGAAGGGGTAGATGGGGATCAAACTCACAACTTTATACTTGTAAGGCAGGCATTTATTCCACTGAACTATAAGCCCAGCCCAGGAAAAAATTTTCAACAAATAGGATGATATCTGTTATGGTTGATACATTGTGTCAACTTGGGAAGTCTAGAGGTTTGGCTGAGCGACTCAGCAGGAAGCCAGGGTGCTTACTTCTTACACATCCTGAGCCTGTGGAAGAGGAAGGCATGGAGATTGTGTGAGAGCTATGCACCCCTTGGGTGGGGGTAGGCTGTTTACAGTGTAAGGGAGTGAAAGAGGCTGCTTTGCCCCATTCCTCCCTTTTGCTCTTGTTTTTGCTGTGCTCTGCTGCCATAAACGTTTGCCCTCTGCCATGTGCCACTCTGCCTCAGAACCAACCAAGTATGGACTGAAACCTCCACAAACTGTAAGCTACATAAACCTTTTCTTCCTTCATTTTGGGCTTTGGGTATTTTGTCTCAGCAACAAGAAAAAAGTAACCAAGACAATATCTCATTACAAGCTTCTGCATGGCAAAAGCATCAAGTAGTAAAGTGAAGAGACAACCTACAGGATGGCAAAATGTTTGTCAACTACTCCCTAAACAAATATGTAGAATACACAAAGAACTGGAAAAAAATTTTACCACCTAAAGTGAAAGATCTGGTCAACAAATGGGCAAGAAGAATAAACACATACTTTACAGAGGAAGAAATACCAGTGGTCAGTAAATATATGAAAAAATGCTCAATATCTCTGGCCATTAGGGAAATGCAAATTAAAACCATACTAAGATTCTACCTTATTCCAGAAAGAATGGCAATCATTAAGAAATCAAACAATAATAAATGCTGGTGAGGCTGTGGCGAAGAAGAAATCCTCCTTCATTGTTGATGGGAATGTAAACTAGTACAACCACTATGGAAATCAGTATGGAGATTTCTCAAAAACTTGAAATTAGAAATCATATATGACTCAGCAATCCCCCTCCTAGGTATCTTCCCCAAAGAGCTTACATCATTCTAGGGCAATACATGCAAGTCAATGTTTACAGCAGTACAATTCGTAATCACTAAATTCTGGAAACAGCCTGGGTACCCACCAACAGATGATTTGATAAAGAAAATGTGGTATCTACATATAATGGAAGACTACTCCGCTATAATGGCATATTTGCAACATTTGTAGCAAAGTGGATGCACCTCGAAAAAATCATGTTGTGTGAAGTAAATGAGACACACAAGCTTAAATTTCATATACTTCATCTGAACGAGGCAAAGTACAGACAGACAGAATAATAAAGGATCAATCAAGGGACAAGGAAATGGGTCTCTTGCGATAGGGAAGTGACCCAAGAGTAAAAGCTCCAGGTGTGGTTAGGAGGTGAAGGGGAAGGAAACAGAATAAAAATAAACTGTGTACAGAAATGTAGGAGCCTCAATGAATGTAAACATTACATCCCATAACATGAGCTACAGTTAGTATCAAGAAGAATGAAAAATGGGAGAGGAGAAATGGTGAGGAAATGGGGAGGCGGAGGGAAGGAGAAGCGGCTTAAGAAAAGAAGCTGTAGTATGTACATGTAGCTGCAAGATGATTTAAAATCGCATGAAATGTAAACACGTACTAATAACAAAAAAAATTCTTGGATTTAGCTTAAAGTCAAGCGTAGGTGTTAATGAGAGTTCCACTGACATTTCAAACTAATTCTTAGAAAATAACCTTTGATATCATGTTTATGTTTTTTCCTACATCCCCAAAATCTTGCTGGTAGAATTGTGTCCGGTTTCTGACTTAAGTGAGCAGTAAATGTTTAGTGTGTGCCCACCCCGTATGGGGGTACGTGGCAGATACGGAGAAGTGGAGGCCTGTTTCATTTGATCTTGAGCAGGCAAATCACTGCCAGAAATAAAGATTACATCTTCCAGCTCCGTCATGGTGAAGCAACACCTAGCTCTTGCTACAAGATTCAAACTGCAAATGGTCTGGACTTAGTAGAGAAGGTTTTTTTTTTTTTTTTTTTTTTTTACCGGGAATCGAGTTCAGGACCTTGCACTTGCCAGGAAGGGGCTTATGCCGCTGAACTAAATCCCTGTCCCGGGGTTTGTTTTTGGTTTGCCCTTCTGCTTTTATTGTCCTCCTTCTGGAAGGACGGAAGGCTGGAGCACCAGCCTCCACGTGGGACCGCCAGTGCAGCAGACAGACAGAAGGGCCCTGAAAGCCTCATGCGCTGCCGCGCTCAGCCCAGATTACCTGTCTCCACACTCCTTTACCCAAGAAAGGAGCAGATTCTTGGATTAGCCCCTTTCACCTGGTGTTTGCTGCTAGACGTGGCCATATTGATTGCACTTTGCAGCTGACCTAGTTAGGGTCTTGTACACGCGACCATTTTTGCCTATATGTGACAGGGATGCTGTGTTAAATCTTGCCGCCCTGTGCTGCCATGAGCAACTGCTCTTTCGCTTTTCCTTCAGTGGGGTTGCTCAGGAAAGCTGAGGAGGGTGTCGTGTTTCACTTTTGCCCCTGGAGATCTTACCCGGCGCGTTCTCCCCACCATCATTTCCATCTGGTTTTTCCGTCAGCGTTTACATTTAGAAAGCTGTCTGAGTCAGCTAGAGGGAGCTGTCAGGATTGAGAGAACAAAGGTGAGCGGGAGGGAGGGACTTGGCAGCGGGGCTCAGGGCAGCCTTTGCAGTCCATGGGCTCCACTCTTGCTGGGAGCACTACAGTTTGCGGTAGAAGGAGAAGTGGGGCTCATCCTTGGTTCCTTTGTTCTGTCCTTTCTCTGTCTGTCACTAACTCCTTTGTGAATCAATTTCCATGGCCAAAAATTCCTGAGGGGGGGGGAATTCCTGAGAATCTGAAGAATGCACTTCTACATCTGTCACACACATGCTGTCTCGGTATCTGACAGACATTTCCCCGAGGGGAGAATTATTCCAATATGTAATAAAGCAAACAAGAACACAGTTAAACAGTGAACGCAGGCGGGGGCGCCCCAGCTTTGGGTGCACACTGTCCTTCGAGATCTCCGTTCCATTTCAAGCGAGGCTTCAACTGCTCCTTTTCGTTTGGGAAGGGTTAAGAACTAAGAACCCGAATTTAGTTTGGCTGCTGAAGAACAGCGGCTGAGAGTTTTAGCCCACGGAAACGTCAGCACTACATATGTGAGGCCTGCTTATCTGTCTATGACTTCCTCATCTTGTAAACCTTTTGTATTGTCCAATGTTTTAAAGTTTCTCTTTAGTTAAATTGTCTGCTCCTATGTCTGCCTCACCTCCATTTTTACGCTCACCGTTTTAGCCTAGGCTTTGGCCCACTTTCCATGTTCAAAGCCAGCCCCAACCCTGCTCACTGGATGCTCCCCACATCTCATTCAGAACATTTACTGCGTTGTCTGGAAAAGAGCAATTTAAAAAGATATTTTATTTAACTCTGTCTCTTGAGGACCTAAGCTTTTATACAGCACAGAATAAGCCCTCAGTAACTATTTCCCTACCTTTGGCAGGAGTGATAATCTGTCATAGTGTCTCTCAAACACTGTGACCAGTTATCACTTGCACCCTGTAGTGGATTGATAACTGGTGGTCAACTTACAACCCCCAGCTGAACTGCGTAAGCCTGGTGCTGGGTGTGGGAGGCCCTCCTGGGGACTGTTGCCAGCAGCGTAAGAGGCAGAACTGGAGAAGGAAAAGTTAGGCTGTTTGGAGCTGAGAGAGGCTGTTGGAGCTGGTGGAAGCTGTTGGTTGTTTTGGAGGAGCTTGTCACTCCTTTGTGAATCAATCTCCTTGGCCAAAAATTCCTGAAGGGGGAAAGGAACTTTTCTGAGGAGCTCAGGACCTTGTTGTTACTGAGAATGGCTTCGGTTCACTTTGGGGGAGCTCTGGTCCTCACTTTGAGCATTGCTTCCTGGCTCTGCAGGGGAAGATGGTTCACTGCTGGTCTCCAGAAGCTTGCTGTGTTGGCTTCCCTGGTGGAAACTCGGCCATCTTGATCATTGGAGGAGCTTGGGACCCCTCTGTTGCTGAAGATGGCCATGGTACCTTTCAGGGGAGCTCTGGTCCTTCTGAGTGTTGCTTGCAGGCTCCAGTGTAGATCCCTCAGCCTGCTAGCACAGATCCTTCATCCCACTGGCACAGACTTCCTAGATTCCATCACTGACCTTTAGGCCAGCACAGATCCATGAAACAGGCTTGCATGAGACATTGTTGTGGACTCTGGGCCTCCAGTTGGATTCGTGGGAGGCATTGTTATGAGCTCTAGGTCTTCAGCTGGACTCATATAGGACATGTGGTGGGATCCAGGCCCTCAGCTGGATTCCTTGGTCTTAGTGTCTGGACAGATTTCCTGTATTGTTCTTATGCTATTTTGTAAATGGATGTCTTTTAATATGTTTTCTTTCTTTTATTTTTAAAATAAATACAAAAAATCATTCTTTGGGTAACTATTATAAATAATCATATAAAGTATATGTCCTGTATTATATTGTTTCCCTTGCAAAATAAGCCCCTAACCATTACAAATGCACTGATTTAAAAATTTACCCTGAAATTTAAGAGAAAAGCAAATTTTATTTTTTAACCGTGAGAGCAAAGAGAGGGGGAAAGAACCCAGCTCAAGGCTGGCATATATAAATCTGAATGCAGTCAGGATAGGAACTAAGTACAACTCCAGTGACACTATGCAAAGGATTTTGCAATGGAGCATCAGAAGTTTAAATAATCATGCAATATGTTCTAATAGGCATTAGCACACATCATGTAATGGGAAGAGGCTCGTGCTGGGAGCCAGGTTCCAGAGTTCACAGTTCAGATCTATTTCTACTGCTATGTGCATTTAGGCAAGTTACCTACGTTTTCTATTTCTGTAGCTTTATCCCTGGTCAGTCAAAAGTATTGGGAAAGTTGCTATGTAGTGAAAAGACTAATGCTTATTGTTATAATTCCTTATCTTTGAGCATGATGCAGCCCAAATTTTGTAGTTTACTATAGAGTGTGAATTATTAGTTACACGCAGTCACAATTCCTTTGGCGTCTACTTTGGGAATGATACAGAAGTTGCTCTGAGAATATTGCCCTAGGTAATTAGTTTCTTTATTGCTTCCTTTTGGACTCATGTACTCTTCCCCAGTTCTCAAGCACAACTGGAGCTTGAAAGCTTCCAAACCTTGGTCTTGCTTCTTATTGTATTTATTATTGGAGTTTGTTTTTTGTTTTTGAAACAGGGTCTTGCTACTTAGTTCAAGCTGGCCTTGAACTCACTATGCCTGGCCTGTAACTCATGCGATACTGCTGCCTCAGCTTCCCAAGTCCTGGGCTCATGGTTTTGCCTTTTATAGTAACAACTTTAAAATCCTTATTTAAATTTTAGTATTTATGCAACCTGTAACTTCTAATTCTCAGCTATTTGGCCCTTCAGACTTCTAGGGTGATTCAAAATACCATTGTTTCTAGCCTCTTGGTACTTAAGTATTCTTTCCTTCTTTCTTCTATTTTGCATCTGATGAGACTGCAGTCTTTGGCTAGTCTACTTGTTTTCTTCACTATGTAACATTCACAAAATACAGTGCCATGTCTGTCCAGTTTATTGCTATACTGTATCACCAATGCCAACCATGATGCCCTGCACATGAATATTTCCAATAATTTAATAAAGAGATATGAATACACATGCTCTACTAGAGCCATGGAATATAGGAGAACCAACCTAAGTTTTAGATCTGGGTTCTAATCCTCCCAGTTTTTCTAATTGTATCAAATTGCTTAACAAATGTTCATCTATGTTTTTCTTCATTTCTTTTTCTTTTCTTCTTTTGTCTTTTTGGGACAGGGTCTCCTTATACAGTTCAGGCTGGCCTTTAGCTCACTTTGAGGCACAGAATGGTCTCGAACTTGCAAAGATCCTCTTGCCTCAGCCTCTCAAGGGATTACAGGTGTGCGCCATCGAGCCTGGCTCTTCGTTTCATTTTTTAAAAGGAGAAAATACCTGTTTTACAAAGATCATAAAAATGTAACGAGTTTATTAAAATTCTTGTTAAATTTACAAAAATTATACTGACTATATAGTATTTCACAGGCACTGTTTCAAAATATGAGCTTTTAAAATTTTTGGGAAGTACAACTGCTCTTATTTGCCCCTGGTCACAAGACAGCACGGAAGTAGGTGTGCGGCGCGGGAGATGATAGTGCTCAGGGAATCGGGAAAGGGCGAGGCCCGAGCCGCTCCGGAGGCCTAACTGGGTTTCAGCATCTCAGGAAGTGGTGCCAACGAGCGCGCTGGGGATCGGCGGGAGCGGAGACGCGCCCGGGCGCCGCCGCCACGGGGGAGCGAGGCCCGCCGCCGCCCGCGCAGGTTCCTCTCTAGCGGGGCCACCGTCCTCAGGCTGACCCGGTGCCCTCCTCACGCTCCAGCTCCTCTTCTTACCGCCGCCCCTCAGAACACGGGAGCCAGGCGTTCCGCAGCTCAGGTCCGGGACCGCAGCCACTCCACCCGAAGGCCCTATCGCCGCGCCCCAGCGCCTTCCGCGCGGTCGCCCCCACAGCTCGCGGGCCAATAGGCGGGCCCTGGGGCCAGGATTCGCCCGGCTATTGGTTGGCCGAGCCGTGGTGAGAGATGGTGCGGTGCCGGGGCTCCGCCAGGGTGAGGCCTGTGGGAGGTTGTTAAGGCGACCGCTCCTGACGTAGACCTTCAGGCAGGGCAGCCGTCCAGTGATTGGCTAGGCGATCGGACGATCCTTTCTGATTGGTCTCAGAGTCGTACCTCTGAGCGTGCGTAGATCCCCCGTTCCTTCCGCTCCGCGTCTCCGTTGACTGGAGACCCACGGAGCGCCGACGTCGGGGTTCGGAGGCCTTTGGTGAGATCAGAGGTGAGGTGGGTGGCGGCTGCGGAGGGGCAGCGGGGAGGCCGTTGCGGCCGTGGGGCTGGACAACTTTGCTGGCGGTTCCTGGCCTCTCCCCGGCCGCGGGAAGCGCTTCCTGCGTCCCGCTGAGCTGGCGAGCGCTGCGGTCGTGCTTCGCCGGCCGGCGCCCCGGGACCGTGGGAGACGCCCTTGAGGCTTCAGTCCGGCCTGCCGGCGCGTCACCCTCTGCACGCTAGCCTCGCGGAGCGGGGTCGGGCAGGGGACGCGGGGGCCATCTGGTGTCCCTGGTCTGGGAGCGGGTGCGGACCCCCGTGGGCCGCCCGAAGCCGCGAAAGCCTCCCCAGCTTCCCGTTTTTATCCTAAGGCTGGATGGAGGTCTCTTCTGTACTGATGTCCTTTAATTCAAACCTTGTAGGTTTGTGCTTTTAGAATTGTTTGGTTTGGGTTTAAAGAAACGTACTTTTGAGGCTCTACCGTAGAACAGTCCGTAGTCAATTTCTGCAGTAGGAGGAGATTAATGTACTTTTTTCTTTTTTCTTTTGGTATTTTTGAGACAGGGTCTCACCGTAGCTCAGGCTGGTCTTGAACTCACTACGCAGCCCAGGTTGGCTTCAGAATTCGCGGCGATTCTCCTGCCTCAGCCTCCCAAATGCTGAGATTATAGGCACACGCCCGGTCTGGGAATGTACCACCATCTAAAGCGGTCATGCCAGTATTTTAGTATTTGAGGATATTCGTCCACAGACTTGGTCCTGAAGAGTCGTGGGAAACATTTGTTTCTGCGCCATACTAAATTGTGCACAATTGCAGTGTCTCACAAAGTAGTGGCAGTGTTTTTTGTGTACTTGTGACATTTTTTGATTTAATGTAGTGAAGGTCCGGAGAGTTGTTTGTGGATAGACTGGATTTTGTTGTAGTGGCTTTCTTAGAATATAAACTTGGCAGTAAGAACAAATGGCAAGTAGTAACAATTAACAGTATTAACATGAAAACGATTGAGGGAGTGCATAGCGTTAACGGTCTAATTTCTAGACTGTGTACAGATAGCCATATTGTGGAATCAGCATCTACTTTGGTTAACCCAGATGAAATTTCCCGTATTTGAAATTCAGTCTTTTTTTTTTGGTCTTTTTGAGACAGGATCCTGCTTTGCAGTTCAGGCTGCGCTTGAGCTCACTTTGTAGCCTAGGCAGGTCTCGATCTCGCAGTAATTCTCCTGCCTCAGCTTGCCGAGTGCCGGGATTTACAGGCGTGCGCCTCCGCGCCCTGTTTGAAATTCAGTCATTTTTTTACCTACACATATAGCAGTTTTCATATAGTCACATTCTGTACTTTGTCAGAGAAAGTTGGAGCTGTGGCTTCTGAAGTGAATGAAGATGTAATAGAACTGGATGGAGAGATGGCACAGGTTTCCTGCGCTGTAGTGCGGGCGAAGGTTTTATGGAGTGGCATGTTGAGCAGCTGCCTGCTAGATTGCATTGGAATTAAAAGTGATTGCAGGCTAGAGAAAGGCCCTGCCTGCAAAGGGACTACATGTGTACACTAATGTGAGGACAGAGTGAGAAACTGAATAGTGGGATCCCACCGTGCTCAGTGGGAGGAGGGAAGGAGAGTTAAGGTGAAGTACCCTTTTCTGCTGTTGGCTGTGGTAGGTGGTCTCAGTAGCAGGTTGGATTAATAGAACTTTGAAGATTCCAGTGAATTCAAAGTATCTATACTTTAAAAAAAGCTTGGGAAGTGTTTGTGGCATATTTTATTCTAAATAAGCAAGGCATGTGTTGCTTCACTCCCTTGTTTTTTGTTTAGCAAAAGTTACGCCTCGTATTGCAGCATGGTATAAATGCTGTCTGTTACATTTGTAGGAGCTGTCCTGCTGCTAGTGCCACTTGCAGCTGCTGATGAAGGTAGAAGGATTGCATGACATGCAGAAGTATGTATAATCGCAGGGAAAGAGGGAGGATGCTCATGACCAACAGAGTTTTTTTTTTTTTTTTTTTTTAATAATGATGGTTACTTTTGCACTCTTTTCTACAGCTGCTCAGTTATTTCCAAATAGGTGGCATTCTCTGTGTTTAGCATGGTTTGCAGGATCATGTGTGATTTTCTTTTTTCTCCTAGAATGTTGAAAAGATACTTTTACACATAGGAAAAGATGTTGCGGAATTTACAATGCTACCAGGAAATCTTTTTGAGAGAAAACAAAATATGACTAATGTGTAATTATGGATTGCACAAAACCTTTTTTTTTCCCCCTTCGGTACCAGGAATCAAACTCAGGACCTTGCGCTTGCCAGACAGGCGCTTGCACCACTGAGCTATCTCGCCAGCCCCTTTGCTTTGTTTTTTGAGACAGGGTCTGGCTATGTAGTTTAGGCTGGCCTTGAACGCACTATGTAACCCTGGCAGCTGATCTGGAACTCATGGAGATCCTCCTGGCTCAGCCTGTGAGTGCTAGGTTTACAGGTATGCACCACCATGCACAGCCACACAAAACTGATATGTCATCATATTGGGATTCCTTCCTGGTAGCAATTCAAATTTTAATACAACTGAATTAATTTAATCTAAGTTGAAAGGGCTTTTGGTGGTGGGAAGTTAATAATTTTGAAACTAGAAGTTAGAAATAATTTTGAAACTTAGTTTTGAAACTACTTAATTTACTTTCTGGAACATTGGTGGCGGTGATCCTTTAGATAAGTTTGTAGAATTTTTGTTATTTTAAATGTAAGAAAGAAGTTAAGCAGTAGAAATCATCATGAACATCTAGCTTCTAATGAAGCTTTTAGTTATAATTAAGTGGATCAAATCTAAGGTATGTTTAAGAGCTTTCTGTTTTTTAAATCCAAGTCCCTACTGATTAAATATAACATTTTGTTTGTTTTCAGTTGGTTGAACAATGCTATATATATGAGTGCAAGATACTGGAAGGTAAATTGATGAATCAGATTCAGGATGGAAGTTGGTAGATATAAACAGGTGCATAGCACATTTATACACCTTTGTGACTTTCAAAATTATGACCCACAGTTAAGTAGGTATGTTGGAAGCCACAGTGGTGGTATGTGCCTGTAATTCCAAAGCTTGGGATGCTAAGGCAAGAGAATCCAGTTTGAGGCTAGTTTGGATACATAGTGACAAGACCTTTTCTTTTCTTGGTCTTTTTGAGACAATGTCTCCGTATGCAGTTCAGGCTGGCCTTGAGCTCACTTTGTAGCCCAGGCTGGCCTCGAATTTGCAATGATCCTCCTGCCTCAGCCTCCTGAGTGCTGGGATTATAGGCATTCGCCACCACACCTGGCTGACCCTCTCTCAAAAAAACAAAAAACAAACAAACAAACAAACAAAATATATATATATGTTTTGTGAACTTCCAAGAAATACTTTCCTATTTCGTGTCTTACCCAAGTTATTTTTAAAAAGGTTGTTCTTACCAACAAAACTAGTTTTGTGATCTGATCAACCCAGTGCAGGTTTGAGACTCACATTATGAAAATCACCGATCGGCAGGTGCCATGGCATGGTTGAAATGTACAGAATGGAGTGATACAGTGAGAGATGGTATCACTAGGCAATTGGTTTTGTTCCCAAAAGCTCCTTTTTATTTCCCAAGCATTTAGATAGATCATGTGTTTTTTACTTAGTTGTTCCTGAACTTTCTGTCTTTAATAGATGAGTAACAATTATAGTGAGTGTGAAGTTTGTTTGAACGTTTGAATGTTGGTTTGAGAAACATTTGTTAGAATAGAAAGGGCTTTTTTTTGTCTTTTTGAGACGGGGTCTCACTATGCATTTCAGGCTGGCCTTGAGCTCACTTTGTAGCCCAAGATGGTCTTGAACTTGCAATGATCCTCCTGCCTCAGCCTGGCAAGTGTGGGATTACAGACGTGTGCCACCATGCCAAGCCAGGAAGGACTTTTCTCTGGTGACAGCAACATTAGGAAAGTTGATAAGCCTCATTTTGCAAGTGACTATTCAGTGTGTTTAATAGAGTGAAATAGTAAAACAGGTTCCTGTCCTCAAGGAGCTAATAAATTTGCGTGATTTAGAGGGCATTTAGGAAGTAGATTCTTTGGTATTTATGTTTTGGTAACCAGAATGTGGATGGTGAAGAAGGTGTTTTATGTTCAAGTTTTTGGGAAATCTGAGTGCTTTTTCCTCACTTTCTGTTTTCAGATTTATTTCCCCCTTTGGCCCAGATAATAAAAGCAGTGAGGTATTTATTTGGTTTATCACAAATACTTGAGTTGATAAGTTTTTAGGAAATGTGAGTAGTAAAGGATTTAAGTGTTTAAGGAATGACAGAATTTTTTAATGTACTTGTGTAATTATTTCCCCAAATCATAAACAATACTATCAATTGGTCAGGGGCAGGACACAGTACAAAGCAGGGTTGAGATACAGTACCCTTTCCCCTAAACCTTTTTCTTAATACTTTTCTTTTTCTTAATATTTCTTTGGGGACTTGAGCTCTGGACCTTGAGCTTGCCAGGCAGGTGCTGCACCACTGAGCTATATCTGAGGCCCCTAAACCTTTTTTTAAAAGCACCTTGAGTAAGCTGGACACGAGCGTTCACACTGGTTATTTCTCCAGGACCCAAGGGCTCAGCTGCTGCGATGTTGTCCAGGCTCTTCCGCGTGCACGGGCTCCTCGTGGCCTCGCACCCCTGGGAGGTCATCGTGGGCACGGTCACACTGACCATCTGTATGGTGTCCATGAACATGTTCACCGGGGACAGCAAGGTCTGCGGCTGGAACTACGAGTGTCCCAAGTTTAAGGAGGTCGGTAACCTTAATTCGATACTGACTGAAGTGATGTATGTTTTGTTTCTAAAGATTCTGTCTTGTTAAAGAATATATAGAAAACTGTAATTTTTATTTTAATGTTTTTGTGCCTGTTTGCATGGTATGGAATGTACTAGAAGTACTTTCAAGAAGTATTTCTTCTAAAAATTGACTTCATTTGAGAAATACAGGTTTGATAAGTGACTGCAGTGAAAAATTATGATGGTAGTATCTTAATTTGTTTGGTATAGATTGTGCCCACACTTACATTCTTAAGATAATGTGTGAACTAATGACCAAAATAAAAATTCTTATTTTTAATTGCTTATTTTAAAAGTCAGAGCTATTGGAGCTTTCTTTTCTCTCTTTCTCAATAGGATGTTTTGAGCAGTGACATTATAATTCTAACAATAACACGATGCATAGCGATCCTGTATATTTACTTCCAGTTCCAGAATTTACGTCAGCTTGGATCAAAATATATTTTGGGTAATGCTTTCATATATTTCACCTCTTTGTGTGCCATCCTATTTTTGATTTTTGTGGAAAGAAACCTGTTTGTTCCAGTGATGTGTTTGGAAATGTGTGTGTTGCTGATAGCATGTTAAATGCTTCAGTGCTTTCTTTTCTCATTACTGAGAATTAGACTTTCTAAAATTTGAGACCTAAGTAAGCTGGAAAAAAATACTGGATTTTTTGTTTGTTTTTTTAATCTCAGAATCTTGTCTGAGACTAAATGTTGTTTTTTAAATAAAGAATACAGATTTTTCATTGTTGAATTTTGTTATTTCAGGTATTGCTGGCCTCTTCACAATTTTCTCAAGTTTTGTATTCAGTACAGTCGTCATTCACTTCTTAGATAAAGAATTGACAGGCTTAAAGTAAGTGTGTAACCCCTAAATGTACTTTCTTTTAAAAATACATTTTTAAGAACTTTTATCCTTTATGCTAGAAAGGTAATATATGTTTTCAAGTGGTGAGAAAATACGGGGAAATTTTTTATGTAATTTTATTTTTAACTAATTTTATCACTTTTTTTTTTTTTGGCAGTACTGGGGATCGAACTCAGGACCCTGCGCTTGCTAGGCAGACGCTTATTCCACTGAGCTATATCCCCAGCCCCCATTTTTAACTAATTTTAATAACTTAAACATCTTGATATATAGTCTTTCTAGCTTGTTTTATATTTAAATCTGAGCTCATACTATATAGATAGGCTGTTTTATAATTTATGTCTAATTCATAGTTGATCAGTATTTGTCTATAATATTGAATTAAACTGTTAGCACTATTCTATATGAATATTTGGACATGGATAGTTTTCTTCATTAATAATAACACGGATGACTATCTTTATATCTGGTTTTTGTTCTATTTAGTTATTTCCCTGGGATCCCTGAGGAGTGGGATAGTGTTTCTGCAGTGTAAGAACCTTGCGTGTCAGGGGTATCTCTCTCAGTGTTACTGTTGGCCAGTGTGCTCTCCAGAAAGTCTGTTTCAGTTTGTCCTTCTGTACATACTAATTAATGAGCAAGATTTTTGTATGTTTTACATTTTCGCCGAGTGTGCTGTTTTCCTGTAATGTTACCAAGCTGAAACATTGATTTTAATATGGAAAGTATTTTTAACAAATGTGACCGGATCATTTTTCTGTGGGCAGAAGTTTTATTTTAAAAAGGGTTTGTAAAAATGTTTCCTCTGGTACATATGCCTGACGGTCTCATGTGTTGTTTACAGTGAAGCACTGCCCTTTTTCCTGCTTCTGATCGACCTCTCTAGAGCCAGCGCCTTAGCCAAGTTTGCCCTAAGTTCAAATTCACAGGTGAGCGCTACTTCAAAGTCAGTAGTGTGGATACTGTTCCTTTTTCCAGTTTATTTACGTCAGGGGGAAGGATTAATAGACTTTGCTCATAACTCAAGTTCAGGGACTGCCCCAAAGCAAATCCTCAAGTCCTAAGATTGGGTCTACTTAAGTGCCCTAGGAAGAGTCTCATGTATCTCAGAATTCCAATGTAATTCCATATGAGTAGAGTTTTGAATATTCCCCTATTTTCAGTTTTCAAAATTTTCAGAAATTACAGTGAAATGACTTTTGGATACTAAGAGTATCTACCAAGTAAAACACAGAGAGTCAAATAGTATTTAATGAGATCTAAGCCTCAGGGTGGATTCATTTTTAAACCCCTTAATTAACACTAGCATTCTGTTACGTTTCATATTGATGTTCATTACTCACTTTTAAAAATGTAACATTGGGCTGGGGATATAGCTCAGTGGCACAGGTACCTGCCTGGTAAGTGCAAGGTCCTGAGTTCAATTCCTGGCACCAAAAAAAAGGGACATTATTTAGTGATTTTGTAGCAGAGGATCTTGAATATGAAATACCTTGTATGGAGCTAGAGCTGTAGCTTAGTGGTAGACCACTTACCTGGCATGCGTGAGCCCCAGAAAAAAACCCTTCATATTTCTGCCATGTTTATATATTTGATAATGCTTATGGTCACTGAGCATGTAGTCAAGGAAATGATGCAGATTTTACAACAGTGACATAATCTCAAAAATTGCAACTAAGAGCTATTGTCAATGATAACCAAAATGTAAAATTTAGTTATGTAGTATTTAATTGAGAGGATTAGGATACTGACTCAAAGTTACATTCCCTCGCAGTGTGTCATTCGTTCATTGGTATGGAAGTCAGCTATTCCATGTGCCTTTTTTTGTTTGATCTTCTATGCTTTTTGTCTTAAACATGTCAGTTTCATCATATTGTATATTTTATTCTTGGAGCACTAAGTTAGATTTTAGTGTTAAGTCCTACGATGTATGCACAGTGTCCCGCTGTTTTTTGAGGACTATTCTGGACTGAACTCAAGGCCTTTGCAGTGAACTACATCCTTGCAATACTCCTGCTGTGGTTCTGTGATTATAGGTGTACTCACCCCGCACAGTTTTATTTTTTATTTTGAGACACGGTGTCACTAAGTTGTTAAGTTGCCTAGGTTAGATCCTCCTGCCTCACCATTCCCAGAGTGTGGGGATTGCAGGCCTGCACTGTTGTACCTGGCTGTCAAACATTTTTATAAGTTACCTGTACTTTTGCCCCTATTGGTGTTTCCTCTGCGTTTTAGGATGAAGTAAGGGAAAACATTGCTCGTGGAATGGCCATCTTAGGTCCTACATTCACCCTCGATGCTCTTGTGGAATGTCTTGTCATTGGAGTTGGTACCATGTCAGGTTTGTAAGCAGCTTCTAACATTTGAAAATGTGTATTTCACTAAAGAAGAAAAAAGAATGTATTGTTTGTTGTTAAGCCTGACTTTAATATTACACTTAAATACTTAAAATTTTATGTGTATGTATATTTGACCTGTGTCTCTTTGGTGAAAATGTAGTAAGGTTGCTGGTTTATTCTTTACTGTTATTGTCTTTTCTTTCTGTGTTCTACTATGTATTTCTGGGTTTTTAACCAAGATTGTATTCCAAGGCAGATCTAGAATACAGTCCCACCCTCCTAGCCCTTTCTGTTGCCTAGACCGGATTAATGGCCAGTTCCTTATGTTTTAATTATCAAGGAAGAGTCAGTGCAAGAGTCAGGAATGGTGCTGGAGATACAGCCCAACAGCGTAGCACCTGCCTGGCAAATGCGAGGTTGTGAGTTTGATTCCTGGTACCAGAAAAACCAAAAAAAGGAATAGGTGGATTTAAATTAGGTCCACCTAAGAGAGGAAGTGGTTGGGAGGACTGACACAAACAGCAAAGTACATACTGCTGAGTATCCAGCATTAGCCTAGACACACCTTTCCTCATCCAGAATTGCAAAGCAGAGAATCAGATATTGAATATAGAAGAAAAATTATGATCTGGCATGGAGATTTACCAGAATGGATATATGCTGCTGCTGTCAAGGTTTTGTAATCACTGGACTAGACTATGGCTTCTTGGGAAGACCACACTTAGTGAACTACTGGTCTAGTTTATTTCCTAGTACGGGAGTGTCTTGGTTACTTTTCTCTTATTGCTGGGACAAAATACCTGATGCCCAAAATTAAGGAAAGAAAGGGGTTTTTTAGCTCACAGTTTGTGGAGGTTTCAGTATGTAATCATCTGGCTCCAAGGCAAGGTGGCAGGGCACAGGGGCAATCATTCAAGGCGGCGGAAGACAGCAAAAGCAGCAATAGCAGAAGAGAAGAGCAGGCCTCTTTTCCTTCCCTATATTGTAGCAGGCTACCTGCCCTAGGGTAGGTCCTTTTCTCTTACACAGAATCAGGGTGTTTACACAGTGAGGACCCTGACCCCTGCTGAGTTAGACATCTACACTTCTCAGGTTGGCACAGTGCATCAAACATTACAGTCTGCCTCCTGTCAGGTGGGCACAAGACACATTACTTTAAACCAGTTTCCAGATACAAAGATGTGTTTATTCTTATCATTTCACAAGTTTAACATTATAATCCAGGTTTAACAACCTTTAAGAACCAGTGTTGGGTCTACCAACATTGTATTACATTAGAACCATGACATTCTGTCCCTGGCTCACCACCAAAGACATTCATGCACATCCCTTTTATGCAAAAGGCACTTAGTCCATTTCTAAGAGTTGCCTGAGTTGAAACAGTTTCAGCATTGCTAAAAAGTCCAAGTCCCAAGTTTCCTCTGAGATGTAAGGTAAACTCTTAGCTGTGAGCCCCTGCACAAATGAAAAGTTAAATACTTCCAACATTCAGTGGCACAAAAGCATTTTCATTCTATAAGTTACAAATTAGGGATACCAAGGATTGGGACCAAAGGAAGTCCAAAATCCAGCCCGGCAAACCATGAAGTCCTGTAGTTCCCTGTCCAGCATCAGATCAATCCATGCCAAATTGTAAGCGCCAGAGGGCTTGAGTGACTCCCCGCCTACAGCATGTCTGATGGTTATAGCTCCCACTGCTTTTTTCTTAGACCTACTTAGCACCCTCCTTGCAGCTTTCCTCAGATGATCCACATTCTTGGCTTTTCCAAACTTCTGGGATCTCCACTGCACCTTTCACTTCACGCATTGCCCTCTCAGGGGCACACTGCCTGGCCTCCCGGGGCTTGTGAAATCTGGGTGGAAGCCTTTTTAACCCCATAACTCTTGCATTCTACATACACCTAAAGCCAGTGCCACGTGGATAATGCCAAGGTCTGCTGCCAGCTGGAGCAGTAGCCAGGCTTTTCTCACTCTTGGCCATAGGGTTGAGTGCCTGGATTGCTGGGCATTCTGAATCCAATTCTGAGGAATATATTTTCTATGCTGCTGCCATTCCAGAACATGGTGCTCTGTGGCTTTCTCCTGAAAGCAAAGTGTTTCACTTTTGCAGTTTGATAGCAAAAGCAGCAAGAGCAAAAAGGGGAGAGCAAACCTCTTTGCCTTGTATTGTTCGCAGGCTGCCTGCCCTAAGGTGGGTCCCTTATCCCCACACCATCTCCCTGCCCTCCTCTTGCACAGGCTGAGAGTGAGGACCCTAGTTCCCTGCTGAGTTAAACTTCTACACTCAAGTTGACACAGTATCAACCATTGCATGGACCTTATTCAGAAAGAAAATACCTTTGAAGGCAGTAGTTGGTTGTCCCTTCACTGGCTAATTTATTAAATATATGATGTTTCTTCTGAATTTCACAGGGTAAATTACTGTTTAATTATTCTCTCACTCAATATATTTTATTTAGTAAAGAAAATAGTTTTTTTGAGCTGTGTGTGATGGCTCATGCCTGTAATCCCAGCAATCAGGAGACCAAGGCAGGAGGCTTACTGTGAGTTTGAGGCCAGGCTCGGCTATATAGTGAGTTCAAGTCTAGTCTGAACTACATAGTGTGACCCTGTCTTAAACAAAGAAAGATTTGAATTTGTTCTAGAAATGTACATACCTGGTGCTGAGGTATGGTTGAGTTACAGTAGAACACAAAGAAAGGTTCAATTTCCAGCATTAAAAAAAATTTTTTTTAAAAGTCTTTTTTTAAAAAAGGAAAAGAATTTGCATGACTTAAAACTCACTTTTTTTAAAACATTTTTTGTTTTGTTTTGTGTTTTACTGGGTATTGAGCCCAGAGTCTTCACAATGAGCTACATCCCTGGCCCTTTATTTTACTTTATTTTTGTTCTGAGATAGGGTCTTGCTAAGTTGTGCAGGTTGGGTTCAGACTTGCAATTTTCCTGCCTCAGCCTCCCCGTGCTGGAAATTACAGGCATGCAACACCATCACCAGCTAAGTGTGTGATTTTATAAGTTTTGACAAAACTTTGTGATCAGATGAAAATATACTTAAGTGATTTTCTTCAAGCAAAAGAACATATGAGAAGACGATTAGGAAGGAAGTCATAGCAGGTCATGAAACCAAGGTTTATTCATTTGAAAGTCATGGCAGGAAGTAAGAGTGTGATGGATTTCATCAAGCTGTGGTCCGGGAGATGGACAAATACTTCAGAAGCTAGAGATCATCTTGGTAGTGACACAGAAATTAGGAATTTGGCGTAGGACAGAAAAGGACAGATAGAACATACATAAACTGGGAAAACCCAGGTGACCTTATGCACGCTAAACAAGTATCGCACTACTGGGCTGTGCTTCTCTGTTAGTGACCCTGGGGAAAAACTGTTATGGAAGAAAAATGCCAAGTTGCGCTGTGGCTGTGTGGTAGAATGTGTGCTGGTTATACGTGAGGCTTTGGGCAGGACAGGTTGCTTCTTTGCAGCATATAGATGGGTGCTCTGCCTGCAGTGGTGCAGAGAGACTGCTGCGCCCCAGCAGCAGTAGGAAGCACAGCTAGGGCATGCACAGCAGCAGCTGGAACCCCTGCTGACAGAATAGTAGACACATTGGGTCAGGTCTGGTTTTGATAATGTTGAGTTTGAAAGTCTCATATAGCTACTATTTTAATATAGGTTGGTTCATAATGCTTTTGTTATAATTTTATAGTCTCAAATGTCTGTATTTGAGAGTGACATGGAACCTTAAAAAGTGCTTTTATTCTGTTAAGTGAAATAGTCTCCTACAATTAGAAAATAAAACATACTTTGTTTTTAATACTAGCTTTTCTGTTTTAATTGAAAAAGGGAATCATTTTTATTTATATTACAGAATATTTTGAGTGACATGGGAAATGTTTTATACTTATATGAAATCTTTTCTCTAATCTCCTAATTTTTACCTTCTGTTTGAATTTACCAAATAATCTTTTAGATCCTTTGTAGTGAAATGTTTAATTTTCAGTCTTGAATTATTTTATTCTATCATTCTTCCAAACAGATAATGAAGTAACCAAGATGATAAGAATATCAGTAAGCATTTTAGACGTCATGTGGAAGTTAGCATGTAGTGGTACATAGGAAATACATACATTGGTACTATATCAGGGATGGCACAGCTGGCAGCAGGTTCTGTAAAGCGGCCTTGATTCAAAGGTGAATTGCTTGTATGGTAAAAATAAGATTAAGTCAGTGGTGTAAAGTGGAGGGCTAGACGTTCCTCCATGAGAATACCCAGGCCCCTGTATTCTTGTCTTCAAATATAGTACTTCTTGACCAAAGCGAATTGCATCCAGTTGTTTCTCAGAGATGTCTTAAATGCTGCCTCTGCCCAACCCGTAACACTGGGAGCGGTGGAGAGGACAGGTATCTTCCCTCAAGGGACTGAGAGTTCCATGCTTTTACTTCCGCAGCTCTGCAGGCCTTGGCCTCAGCTTTGAGCTTCTAACTCTGTTGCCTGTAGAAGGCAAAGAGCTTAAGGTAGTGATATTTTCACGTTTGTTCACTGGCAGAAAGTCCTTGTGGTATATGTGCAGCCTTAAAAATCCACAGGCGTTACTAGTTACACATTGCATTTTTCTCCACCCAGGGGTCCGTCAGCTTGAAATCATGTGTTGCTTTGGCTGCATGTCGGTTCTTGCCAACTACTTCGTGTTCATGACCTTTTTCCCAGCTTGTGTGTCCTTGGTGTTAGAGGTAAGAACAATTCTTATTCCCTGAATTGGTAAAAGATACATACTGTATCAGGTCACCGAAACAAATGAATGCCTTCTATTTTTTTTTTTTTTTTGGCGGTACTGGGGATCGAACTCAGGACCCTGCGCTTGCTAGGCAGGCGCTTATTCCACTGAGCTATATCCCCAGCCCCTTAAAGAAGGAACCATCCGATGGTTCCCCTTTTTTTTTTTTTTTTTTCCCGGGACCGGGGATCGAACTCAGGGCCCTAGTGCTCAGCGGCAAGCACTTAGCCCACTGAGCTGTACCTCCAGCCCAGAATTTAGCAATTTTTTTTTTTTTTTTTTTTTTTTTTTTGCGGTACTGGGGATTGAACTCAGGACCCTGCGCTTGCTAGGCAAGCGCTTATTCCACTGAGCTACATCCCCAGCCCTATGAATGCCTTCTAATGTGACACTGATGTGCTTTGCAGCTCTCTCGGGAAAGCCGTGAGGGTCGTCCAATTTGGCAGCTCAGCCATTTCGCCCGAGTTCTAGAGGAAGAAGAAAATAAACCAAACCCTGTTACTCAGAGGGTCAAGATGATTATGGTAATGGCATAGTTTTTCTTCTTCTCCTTTAGTATCCTTGATCTAAATACCATTCTTTCTTATAGTCTTGGGTTTTGCTTTTCTTGCTTCCTGTTTTTTGTATATTTAAAGTTTTACCTGTTTCAGTGAGATCCCACTGTCTTCTTGCGTTTTTCTTAACTTCTTTACTTCTTTAAATATCCTAGTCATTATTAGTCTTTCTACCTAAACACATTTTTCAGGGTCGGAGCCTGTCTTTGCAACCTATTCTTTTGTATGTTTCCATAGTATTGGGGGCACAACTTTAGTCATGTACCAAGCCTGTGGGCCTTCTTATGACAAGGGGAAGCCGTGGAAGATAGTGTGTGGCTGTCATAATTCAGGCAGAGGGTACCTGATTGTTCAATGTTATTTCAGTCTCTAGGCTTGGTCCTTGTTCATGCTCACAGTCGCTGGATAGCTGACCCTTCACCTCAGAACAGTACCACAGAACATTCTAAGGTTTCTTTAGGACTGGATGAAAATGTGCCCAAGAGAATTGAGCCAAGTGTTTCCCTCTGGCAGTTTTATCTCTCCAGGTAAGCTCACTGGAATCTACTGGGTTGCATATTAATCTCAGTACTCTATGCTCTGTCAATTTAGGTAGTATGTTTTGTATTACTGGATGATAACATTGATTTGCCTTCTTTTATTTAGAATGATCAGCATGGATATTGAGCAAGTTATTACCCTAACTTTAGCTCTCCTCCTGGCTGTCAAGTACATTTTCTTTGAACAAGCAGAGACAGAATCTACACTCTCATTAAAAAACCCTATCATATCTCCTGTGATGACCCAAAAGAAAGTGTCAGACAGTTGTTGTCGACGTGAACCTATGCTTGTCAGAAACAACCAGAAATTCCAGTCAGTGGAAGAAGAAACAGTGATAAACCAAGAAAGAAAAGGTAATATCTTAGCCACTTTCAGTTCTGCTCTTGGTGATGTGTTACAAAGTGATGTGTGTTCCGTGTTTTGATGTTTCTTTTGATCTCTTCAACAGTTGAAGTTATAAAACCCTTAGTGGCTGAAACTGATACCTCAAACAGAGCTACATTTGTTGTTGGAGGCTCCTGCTTGCCTGATTCTCCATCAGACCTGATGACCCAGGAGCCTGAAATTCAACTTCCCAAGGAGCCTCGGCCTGCGGAAGAATGTTTGCAGATACTTGGAAACGCAGAGGTACAGATGGTTGCACAGGCTCAAGCTTGGAATTGTTCTTTAAAAGAACAACTGTCCTTTTTTATTAAAGGAGAAACTACTGAGTCCTGCTGAGTTCTAGGCACTGTTAGATGGATTTTCCTTGTTTGCTACCACCTGTGAGGCTGGTGGCATTATCTCCACATTTTTCAGATGAGAAACCCAAGGATTGAGAGGATTAAGTAATTTCCCAAATACATGGAGGAGATGTTAAAGTTAGGAGCATAGTATAAGATTTTCTGATTCCAGAGCCCAAAACTGAAAGTTTATTACTGTTTCTCATACAGCTAAGCCACCATCGTATTATTCTCCCAGTGTGTTGCGGCCTGGCAAGTGCTTACACATGTGAACATTAGGAGGAAGCTGCTTTTGCTTTTTAAAATTTTTATTTATTTACTTATTGCAATACTGGGGATCAAACTCGGTCTCACACATGCTAGGCAAGTGCTGCGCCTGAGCCATCTCTTTAGCCTACTCTTTGGTTGAAGAAAAAGTTTTCATATATTTCTTTGCAAGATACCCTTTTTTCTGGCTTTATTAAGATACATTTGATAAGATTGTGTATATTTAGGATATACAGCTTGGTTATTTTGATACCCTTATATGTTGTCAGTAACTGCCACAGTTAAGGTAATTTATACATTTGTTACCCACATTGTTACTCTTTGCTCCCTGTGAGAACATTAACATTACCTTCTCAGCAGGTTTCTAGTTCACACAACATATGGTCACTACTGTCATTATTAGATCTCCAGAACTTATTCATCCTACATAGCTGTAGGTGGTGAGGAAAAGACATTTTCTCTCAAACTTAACACATGCCTGATTGTGGGTAGTAAAGAACTGGGCAGATGGTAAGCATGGCTAGAAGGAAGACTTTAGTAAATTTTTTAATAAAGTTTTATTTTTAATTTCTGAACAGGTATTTATACTTAAAAACTAAAAAAAAAAAAAAAAACTAGAGTCTGAACAGTAGCTGGAACATCTTACACACTTGACCCTTTCTAAGTCACATATACTTTTCTTTTTACTGTGTATTAATCCAAGTCTGACTTTGTATTACAAAATTACCATGATAGTTTTTATAGTATTTTCATTTGGCATTATTCATATTAAGTGAAAATGGCAGTGATTTTAATAGATGAGATTTGTGTTTTCCTGTAGCTGACAAATGACACCAAGCCTGGGCCTTCATTCACCACCTCCTTTGCATTCCCTAGAAAGGTGCAAAGTTCCTCAGTGATGCCGAGATCATCCAGTTGGTTCATGCAAAGCACATCCCAGCTTACAAATTGGAGACGCTGATGGAAACCCATGAACGGGGTGTATCTATTCGCCGACAGCTACTTTCCAAAAAGCTTCCAGAGCCTTCTTCTCTCCAGTATTTACCTTACAGGGATTATAATTACTCCTTGGTATGTTGTTGTCTTAATTAGACAGAGTTTGCTTCTTAGCCTTTTTTTCCCTGGATAGTTGTTGTATATGTAGTTGTATAAAACATTCCTTTTTAAAGTAATGGACTAATTTTGTACACCACTTACAATGTAGGCTTTAGAAATTCAAATATTTTCCTATTCTTAGAGTGATTGCTAAATATTTTAGTATTTGAAACACTTAAAGAGTAAATTAAATTTTTTACTGAGAAATATACTAGTGGATTAAGTTAGGAGGAAGTTATCAGTGACAGAAGCTGAGATGAGCTGCTGTGCATTTCCAGTACAGACCCTCACTTTCTGCCGCCTGACCCAATCTCCTAGGTGATGGGCGCGTGCTGTGAGAATGTCATTGGGTACATGCCCATCCCTGTTGGAGTGGCGGGACCTTTGTGCTTGGATGGAAAAGAATTTCAAGTTCCAATGGCAACGACAGAAGGTTGTCTTGTGGCCAGCACTAATCGAGGCTGTAGAGCAATCAGTGTAAGTTGGAATTTACTTATTTGCCAGTTTAAAAGTAAATCCGTGGCAAGGCATCAAGAACAGATTTGGATATGAGAAAGGACACCTTTGGGGATGAGTAGAAGCATTTTCAGGATTAATATAAGTGTCTCTGTGATAATCTGCATAGCTCGGTGGAGGAGCCAGTAGCCGTGTCCTTGCGGATGGGATGACTCGTGGCCCAGTGGTGCGTCTTCCCCGTGCTTGTGACTCTGCAGAAGTGAAGGCCTGGCTTGAAACCCCTGAAGGGTTTGCAGTGATAAAGGAGGCCTTTGATGGCACCAGCAGGTGTGTGAGTGGGTTTATTTGTACATTTACGTTTATTTCAAAACCAGTGTTATTTTCTGTGTTTGATTGCTAATCATTATTTAATATATTGCCTGCTTAATATAACAGCATAATCAAGCTTTGAATCCATTCACTTAGAATACTTAGGCTTCTTTGGTTGGGGGATGTTGATTCAAATCCATACCTTCCTAGAGAAAAAAGTGGCATTTTTGGAGAAAAGACTGCCTAAGTGGGATAGAAGCATTAGTATAACAGGTTTACTCTGAATGTAGAAGATTAAACTTGGAAAAAAGTGTGATCACTATAGATGATAACCCTATTCAAGCTAATGTGTTTGTTTTCATTTGGAGTTTAAAAGTTTACTAAAGATGATAGTCTACCGCTCACCTGTCCTCAGAATCTAAGAGTTAGCCAGGATTGCAATAGTATCTCTCTTGTGTTGTTTCATAAAAGAAGAAAATAGGTAATATTGATGAGCTATCTCATAAGCGTGAAATGAAGCAACTGAACTAGATTTTAAGGTAACTCCCATTTGCTTCTTTTCACAGATTTGCACGTTTACAGAAACTTCATACCAGTATGGCTGGACGCAACCTTTATATCCGTTTCCAGTCTAGGACAGGGGATGCCATGGGGATGAACATGATTTCAAAGGTGAACATCAATACAGTGTCTGAAAAGATACACTCAATGGATTTAAAAATCTACCAAAAGCGAAAGGTTGATTGATGTCACTCATCTAAGTCAGACATTTTTGTTGTTTATATGTATTTGATGTAGACTTGGCCTTGTACATGTTCTAAGTCTGTTCACATAGGCTGGGAATGGTCTTGGATTAACTCTTCGAAACCATGTTGGAAAAAAAACTCTGTAAGATAGCAGGATGGTGCAGGAGATGTAACTCAGTGGATGGGTGAGAGCATGTGCTTATGGAGTATGTGTGGTCCTGGGTTCAGCCTCTAGCACCTTCCAAAAACAAAAACAAAAAAAAAAGAAACAAAACTTTAGTAACCCTTGAAGCGGACCTCTTCTAGGAACTTGAAGGCTTGTCTTTAACAAATATATGTAGTTCATGTCCACTTTAATCATTTCCTAAGGAGTTTATGTATACCTTATGTTTTATTAATTTGTTATTTACTAGAAACAAGTATGAAATGTTAAAATCATTGGGTCGGCTGAAGTTTATATTGTGTCTTTTGTAAGGATTATTCAAAAAGGGAAAGAGTTGCTAAATGTGTAAGTTTTAAAAATTGTTTATGAACGTTATGGCAGTTCCTCAACAACCAAAAATCAAATTTCTGTATGTTCCAGCAGTTGTTTCTGGGTATGTACCCAAAAGAGCTTGAGAACAGGGTCTTGAAGGGATATTTGTACACCCCTGTCCACAGCAGTGTTGTTCACAATGAATGGTAAACGAAGTGTCCATTGCTGGATATGTGGACAAATGAGGTGGATGTAAGTAACAAAATACTAGTCTATAAAAGGAAGAGAATTCTGAGCATGCTCCAGAGTGAATGAACCTCATAGAGGAACATGCTAAGTGAAATAAGCCCGTCACGTAAAGATGCTTCATGTTATGTTTATGTGAGCTAGCTAGAGTGGTCAGGTTCACAGACAGAAAGAACGGTGGCTTCCGGGGCCTGGGGGAAGGGCATGCGGTGTTTAATAGGTTGTGGAGTTGTAGGTGTGCAGGATTCAAAAAGCTGTAGAGATATATTATGCACAGATTTACCACTATCCACTTAGAAATGATTTCAATGTTACATTTTGTATGTACTTTATTAGGAATTGTTTTAAATTCCAGTAGATATGTTTCAAATTATTGAAGTGTGGGTGTTAGTTCAATTAGTTCATTGGAAGGCTTAATTATATTTTATGTAATAGAAATCCAGTGATCCTCCATTAATAAGATGACTTTAGTCACCTGTTTTTCTTTACCCACTAAGTAACCTGAACTTCCAAATAACAGCTTAATAACTAGAAAAGGCAATTTATTACATGTTGCTTCTGGGTTGAGTTACTCTGTAGCAACATAAGAATGAGTATTTCTTATAGTCTCATTGGGCATTGTTAACATTTTAAATTTTCTCTACATCCTGTCCATCAGTGACTAAGAGTAACTTGGTTTTCATATCTAGAAAGAAATCCATCTGGAACCTATACCTGAGAGGTTAAGTCACTGGAATGGTTAAAAGCATAGCTGTTAACCTCATGCTGTGCTTCTCTGAAGGTCAGAAATCCTCTGACCTATGCTTCGTGTCTTCTAATGTGTTTCCCCCTTTGGCTTGTCAATAGGGCACCGAGAAAGCACTTTCCAAACTCCATGAGTATTTCCCTGAGATGCAGATTCTAGCAGTGAGTGGTAACTATTGCACTGACAAGAAACCCGCTGCCATAAACTGGATCGAGGGAAGAGGAAAGACTGTTGTTTGTGAAGCTGTCATTCCAGCCAAAGTTGTCAGAGAGGTGAGTGAATGAATGAGTAGCTTAGCTTTTAAATTTTGCAGTTTTTCACTGGGTTAAACAAATTTGGAGGAAGGAGTATGAACACTCTTAAAAAGTTATGTTAATGGAGCTATATTTTCCATTAAAGACACCTGCTTTTTTTACCTTGTTCATCTTTGTGTGGCATTCACAGGAAAGGGCCTTACTGACACTCTGTTTAATGAGGACAGGGCTTGTGTGGAGCCACATCTAACAGACACACAGAGGTTGATGTGGGTAGCACTCTCCTGAATCTCCTAGAGGAAGATGTAAGGTGTCCATAACTGTTTTGTAGGTATTAAAGACATCTACGGAAGCAATGATCGACGTGAATATTAATAAAAATCTAGTGGGCTCTGCCATGGCTGGGAGTATCGGGGGCTACAATGCCCATGCAGCCAACATCGTCACTGCCATCTACATTGCCTGTGGGCAGGTGAGCACTCCAGCCTGTTTTCAAGTAAAGGAAGCATAATCCGTGTGTATGTGTGTATGTATATCTATAGCTGTTTTTTCTGCCCCAGGATGCAGCACAGAATGTTGGAAGTTCAAACTGTATTACCTTAATGGAAGCTAGTGGTCCAACAAATGAAGATTTGTACATCAGTTGCACCATGCCGTCTTTAGAAATAGGAACTGTGGGTGGTGGGACCAACCTCTTACCTCAGCAAGCCTGTCTGCAGGTAGGTCTGACCAGGCACAGCCCGGTGATCTGAAGCCAGCCTGGATTCCTGGGTTCTCTCACCAGACAGCACGTCACACCTCCATGTTGACTCGCACTGCTGCTCTTGTTCCTGGCCTCCTAGCCTAGCATGTCCGCGTGAGCATAGCTTATGCAAGCAGGTGCTAGGTAAACCAAGAGTAGATGATGATGAGCAGACAGATGTGCTGTTAGCTGTGGTGTATGAATAGTCAGTCTGAGCCGGACATCCCAGCACTGTGATCCCAGCACTCGGGAGGCTGAGGCAGTAGGATTGTTGCGAGTTCAAGACCAGCCTGGGCTGCAGAGTGAGCTCAAGGCCAGCCTGAGCTGCGTAGCAAGACCCTGTCTCAAAAAGACAATCTGGCAAATCTTGGAAGTTTTCACTTCCAGTGGAGTTGAGTTGTATTCTGATGCCATTGTATTGCTTTGATTTGTGTAATTACTGCTCTTGACAGGAAGGTTGAATCTTTGTTTCTCTGACAATAGATGCTAGGTGTCCAAGGAGCATGCGTAGACAACCCTGGGGAGAATGCCCGGCAGCTTGCCCGAATAGTGTGCGGTACAGTCATGGCTGGGGAATTGTCACTCATGGCAGCGTTGGCAGCAGGGCATCTTGTCAAAAGTCACATGATTCACAACAGGTAAGACTTAAAACATGTTTTCCCTGTGCTTAAGTAAATACAGCTTGAAAACTTAATACTCATATAGTACTCGCAAATTAAAATTTTGCATTCTTGTCCTTTTGTTGTTACTACTACTTTTTTTTTGGCTGTAGGTCAAAGATAAATTTACAAGACCTCCCAGGAACGTGCACCAAGAAAGCATCTTGAACAGCCTGACAATTCTGAACTACACACATGGGCATTGGGTTCTAAAGAACTAACATAAAATCTGAATTAAAAATCTTGATGCGCTGTCTCGTGGACGATGGATAGGTGTAATCAGTGAGACGGCCGCTTGCGTTTGGCTTTTCAGAGAAGTTGGAGGGCCTCCCCCCCGCTGACACCTCCGCGCTGAACACAGCCCACTTTCCCTGCCGTGCACTGCGGGAGTTCACAGTGTGGCCGTTACACTGAAGCAGCGCCGAGGGTGATCTATGGTGCACTTCTGAAAGCAAATACAAGCTGGGGAAAAGGTGTTTTCTTTACTGAAATGATGAAGTTCATGTGATTATTGTGAGATTGTCCTTTGCCTCGCCTCTGATGGGTTAAAAGTGGATTTTTAAAATTATATTGTAATTGACAACTTCTGATTTTATAGTTAATTTAGTCTGAGTTATAGAAACTTTGTAAGAACCAAGTTTATTTTTTGTAAACTAATAATTCATTTGGTGCTGGTCTGTTTTGACTTGGGGCTACTAACATTCTTCAGAGGGGACCTGCTTCTTCAAGGGAAAAACTTGTCAAACTACAGAATCATAAACCAAGCAGTGTTGAATAGTTTTTTATCAAGAAGACAAATCACTGCATTTCTCGCTGTAGGCTATTTGTTCAGAGGCCTCTTGTCTGATTATAAACATTTGTCTCGATTGGCAACAGCCCGACTTTGTGTTAGGTTTTAAGAGAGTTCCCTGCGCTTCACTGAAGACAGCAGCTCTCTCCGTAGCTTCCACGGAGTGACTGTGAAGGACAGCACTAGTGAGTCTGTGACCTCTCTTAGAAATCAGGAGTGTGGAAACACTGTTTTGAAGGGAAAATTCCATTTCGCTAAGCCAACTTTAATTTCTTTGAAGACATTTTAATTTATTTAGTAGGAAAAACGTAGGTAGGTTTTTAAAAAACTCTCAGATCTGTATATACTATAATAAAGCTTCTTATGCTAGGAGCTTATTGAGTGTTCCAGAAGAAAATCAACTTGTATGCTGATACAACAGTAGCTCAGGCCAGAGAAGATAGTGTTCTCCAGTACTGACCAGGAAACCCTGGCCTGCTCACCGGGCCTCATGAAAGGAAGTCAGCTCGCAGAGCCAGTTACAGAGCTGCGTGAGTGGCCCTGGAGTCATGTGCCTTGTTCCTGGGCCAGGAGGTTGGTGACTGAATCAACACTTGGGGCTCTTTGACAGATACATAAAGCTCTTAGCATCCTCAGGGGGTCAGCAGTTACTGAATCCTTTTTTTTTTTTAATGTACGAGTTTTGTATAAATAAAGAACTCCTTATTTTGTATTATTCCATCTAACGCTTCCAGTGTTGGTCGTGGGAAGCTGAGGTCTCACGTGGAAGGTGGATGCTGAGAGACATCCCAGTCCTGCGGCCCCAGAGCCTGAGTGGTTACGTCTTCAGTATTATTGTGGGACAGGGACCTTTTCTGCTGTATACAAAGTTTAAATTGCTCCTCTTGTGACTTTTCAGCTAGTGACTTTGAGCTTTTCATGGAAGCAGCAATGAAAAGTATGTAGAGTGTTCAGTTTTGGTGACTATAACCAATTTCTTCTTGCTAAATTAATGTTTTGTACAATTACTAAATTGTATACTTTGTTATAGAGTACTTTGTTCCAGTTCCAGTAAATAATGAAAAGGAAGTTAATACTTAAAGTGTGAACTGTAGCCTTTTTTTGTTTGGTTTCACCCTAGACCTGAGGCCTGGAAGTTTTCAAAGTCCAGAGCTATAATTTGTAATTTCATGTGAAGGATCACAGTCATTTATCTAACTGTACAACAATAATGGTAGGCTGGTGTTGTATGTGAATTAAAATGATCAGTCTCGGGGTTTGATTAGGTTTAGCATCTCAGCCAGGCTGTGTGTATCAAAGGTGGGAGGAGTTAAGACGCCTTGTGAGTATGCATTTAAAGCTGCATCAGCTGAACTGGAGAAGGAAATTTGTACAGCCTCCTGCAGCCAACGTTGGTTTCTTCAGGAGAGCTGACTTCATTATTTGCAATTGTTGACCACGCTGTAGAGGTAAAAGGTGTTCAAGCACTTGGACCAACCAATGCCCAGATTCTAGAATTCTGTTTTTTTTTTATCTTGAAATAACCTGTGATAAATTGTGTGGTCATTCTATCCCAAGAAAAGCAGTATAGACAAAAAAGGACTGTGCAACCCACGTCCTGCTTGGGTGACTTGATGGGCAGTGAAGTGCACGTGGCAGGGGAGGTATGTTAGTGTTCCATTGCTGTAATGGATATCTGAGAAAATAAACAGGAAAGAGTTTTGGCTTAGTTTTGAAGGGTTCAACTCATGGTCCCACTGGTTCAGTCTGTGACAGCGCATACATTCATGTGGGAATGCGTGGTGGTGGCAGTGACCTGTTCATCTCCTGGCCAGGAATCAGCAACAGGAAGAAACTGGGTCTCAAGACTTGTCTCTTACAGAGCTTGACTGCAGTGACCAGAAGACCTCCCTTAAGCCCCACTGGAAGTCCTGTCGTGTCCCCCCCCCCCCCCCGGCTCTTAGGGGGGCATCCCTGACCCAAACTGCAGCAACAGGTTTTTCCTCTTCCTAGGAGAGGGTGTGAAACCCTCCAAGGACTTCCACAGCAAACAATGTGAGATCAAAGGACACAAAGTAGACCACCCTCTGTGGAGGTGAGTGAGAGCATACTGTAGAGACTTAAAAGACTAGTATTTCTCCAGCTGTGCAGCACAAAGCTCAAATCTTAACAAACAGCCTTTATGCTGGAAGTCAGGAGAGGGCAAATGGTTGTTTGCAGTTGCCTGTTTAAAGATTGCGTTTTCATTGAGGTGTACGTGGAATATCCTTTCCCGCTGCCCTAGTTTGAGAACTGCTCAGAGTGCTGTGAGTTCAAGCTTCACAGCTGCTCCCAACCCTGCGCGGACAGCCGGAGTTGGGGCAGCATGCAAGCTCGCTGCTCCGGTGCTGTGAACGGGTGGGCGTCATACTCACCCGGAGGACCCCTTTAAGCCCTGGTGCGCAGGCCCCCAGCTATCTGACTCCCTATCTAGGCTGAGGTCTGGATTTCAGCAGCTCTAACAATTTGGTAGGTGCTGTTTTTCCTGCCTCTAATAGGCTTGACTTGCAGTGTGAGTTTCTCAGCACAGCTGGGACTTAATCGTATTAGAAAATTCTTCCCGAAGGACAGAGTTGGAAAACGGAGAAAACAAGTGCCGGTTAAGAAGTCAGAATGAAAAAAAAAATTGCTAGAGAGGTATAACCACTACCCAGGTGGAAAACGTTACTTGGATTTGGTGGTTCCCTCCCTCCCCCGCCCCCAGTTCCCAAACGCCCCGAAGGTCTCTACGGCTCCAGCCTGTGAATGACTGCCCAAACTCCTTTCAGACACTGCCCTTCCCATGAAATGGTAGAGGGTAAGAGCGCGCACACATCGGAAGTGCTCACGGCGATGATGGCAGGCGCACTACCCATCCTTGCCGCTCCCACTTGTGGCCCCAAAGCCCCTCCTTTGTACCGTAACTTTCACTGCGACGGGAAACCCATTAAACAGCATCCCAGTTGGTTAAGTCTGAAGCCAGCTGACACCCTAAAAATCAGCTGTGCCATCCACTCACAAACTTATAGGGACCTGGTGCACTGTCAGAGGAACCTGCCAGGAAAACATCAGAAGTAATCGAAAGCAGGGCCTGAGTCATCGAGCCTGTGTGCGTGAAGGCGCGCCTGCTTCCGTGTCACTTGTAAGTTGAAATGGTGAGCAGGGATGAAGAGGACCATTGGGGAACAGTAGGGAACGATGTTGACTCAGTCCGAGCACAAATCGGAAACCTTGGGCAAAGTAAATAGAATTAGTGGTGCTCATGCGTGATGGGAGAACCTTACGAGCTAGCTTTGCCCCAGGCGCATGGGACTACCCATGGCGTCACTCCAGACTCTGGCTGTACCTCACCTGGCTCCTCTGGTGGAGCTGCCGAGTCTGGGTGCGCCTCCTGCCTCGCTGCTGCCTCTTCCGGGGCAGGCCCTGAGAGATCTCGTTCTCCCCCTCTCCACTGTCCTGATTCAGTGTGTGGGCCTCACCGTGGACCACGCCCCTTCTGCAAACCTGAACCTTCTCTCCCAGGCTGGAGACTTAAGTAGCCAAAGCTCCCCACTGGCCTGCTGGTCTAACCCGGATACCTAAAGGTTTAAACTGCACGCTCTTGGGAGATAGCTCGTTTGTAACATACCAGGACCGTGCTTGCTTAGTTGTAGAATTCACACCCTCCATGCCCCTCAGAAAAATGGTGAACACACTTCTCCAATAGGTGTTTCTCAATTACATATACATATATAGAAGTTAAACGTCAAAAAAAAAAAAAAAGCTGGGTGTAGTGGCACATGCCTATAATGCCAGCACTTGGGAGGCTGAGGCAGGAGGGTCACTGGGAAGAGACCAGCCTGGGTTACAAAGAGAGCTCAAGGCCAGTCTGAACTGCATAGTTATACTCTGTCTCAAGAAGACCCCTGCCCCCACAAAAGAGTTAAACTTATCTTCCCCCTGGAATTTGTGGTAAATCCTGTTACCCTTTAGACTGAGGTCTTATTCCTAAAAACAAGTTTCGTACATTTACGGGCCTTCCATAGTTGCTGAATGGCTAATAACATTTACTACAGAGTAAAGTCATTTAGTCAGAAAGGCTGTGTTGCAGCTGAGAATCCACAGACCCCATTCTAACCCTTGCTCTGCTACTGCCTAGCTGGGAGCCTTGGGTTATTTACCTCACTGCTCTTGTCCTGTTTCCTTACTATAAAGTGAGCCAGTGGGTCTAAGCTAGCTCTACATAGTCTATGATACGCTATGTTTATTCTTGCTTGTGTACATATCTGCAGAGTCATTCTGTCATTGAAGAACAGAGGGGGCTTTTTCTATGGTTGAAACTGGTTCTCATATGGGTGACTCGGGGAACTGCCAGGGCAGTGGTGGTGAACCTATGGCACATGTGCTGCAGTGGGCTGTTTGTATCGAAAGCTCTGAAAGGTTCACCACCACCATTTTAGGACCTACAGCAGAGCGCCGGAGAGATTCTCAGTGGAAATGGCCCAGCCAGTCGCCTTCCTTCTCAGTGTCTTCCCTCAGCAGCTGCGCAGCTGCACTCCGGTCCCCGTGGGTGGTCACAGCATTTGCTTCCGTGGGGTACCTGGCTCACCTGTCCCTCTCCCTGGCTGGGAAACCGCACTTCTTTATAGAGCTTGAGACCCAGAGAAAGAGGTAATGGATTTTATCTTTTTGTACTTAGCACGTCCTTCTCGTAAAAAAAAACTGTAAATCTTAACGTAGCCTAACTCTAGTGTACCTTATTGAAATACTCTTGATTTCAAAGCCAATTTCCTCTTAATTTGGACGCATTTCTGAAGAGCTTGGTTATAACAAAAATGGTGAAGTCCAGATGTTGTTTGCTGCTGTATCCCCAATCTTGGTACACCACAGTGCTAAATATTACTGCACTGATCATGGGGCTCAACAGCACAGCGCTTGCCTTGCACGTGTAAGGCCCTGCCTGGGTTTGACCCCCACTACCTTCATGAGGAAAAAAACCCCTAGAGTACTGGCTTGACCTAACCAAAGCCTGGCTTTGCTGCTGTGCAGAGCTCCGCTGCTGGACCTAACCATTAGTCTCAATTCTGAGATCAGCAGTGGAACAACTCTAGCACACTGCCTTGGAGTGAACTCAGAGCTCGCTTTGACTTGCGCCAGTGGCCACCGTGTGGTAGCAGCTCACAAACAGGAGCAGCAGCATTGACTTACCCACGGGTTGAAAGGGAGGTAAAGTGCCATTCTAGTAAAGTGCCATTCTAGGGTTTCACAGGGGTGTTCCCTAGGTTCCTTGTTTCATCCCTGTAAACTGGAATATAGGAAGGCATGAAATGGTAGTCAGCCTTTGTGTTAGCTGGCTTTCCTCTATCTGATGGAATTTCGTAAGGAACATAAGTATTTGGAATTTTGTGAAGCCAATATTGAGATGTAGGCAGGCCCATACTATAGAAAGTTTAACTCTAAGCATGTTAGGGCTCCGTAGTTTACTGAAAGCTGTGCTCTATAAATAGGTGTTAAAAAGTAGCAGAATATAATGGAAAAACATAGAATACCTAAAATCCTGGCCTGTTTCCTCATCTGTAAAATATGGGTGGCCCTCTAATCCCACCATCACGGAGGTCAGAGAAGACTTGAGTATTACTACCTGGTACAGCACAGGAGACACCTTCATTCAGTACCTCATAAAAGCCTGTTAGGAAAATTCTGCTATCTTTTAACAGCTATGAAGATAACTTTTAGAGTTTTACAATTTTATTCTAGTATTAAAGTGAAAGAATTCTATCAAAGAGAAGAAAAAGAACGAAAAGGCCAAAATAGCTTAACTTTATGTAGTAAGGCTGTTCAAAATACAAACACGCGGAAGATTCACAGAAAATTTGCTTTAGTATACGCAAATGAGTCATATTGTAATCACACTCACAATGGCAAGAAAACTTAGAATGTAAGAACGACCAAATTTAAAATTGGTAGACGTATACTTATTTGCAGGTTATACTCCAAAGTGAGCTTTAGGTAAAAATCAGAATTGTTAAAATTGCTGTGGGAAAACTCACAAGGAAAACCATACTCATTTCTCAAGTGCCCCACAACAGCCAGATGGCCCCTGTGGCGTTCTGCACTGAGCAGCTGGCTTGTATTCCCAGGCCGTTTGTTTGGCTATCCATGAAATGCTAGGAAAGGGATATGCTGAGTGCCTTTGAACACAACCCTGGAGAGACTTCACCGAGTGACCCGAAATTCACACACTTCCCTTCTGAAGACTGCTCATGTCACAAATTCCAGGTGCAACAAGTGGAGCTGATCATGTTATTTACATAAACCAGAAATTATTTGTGGCTGAGTTCATGCAATTGAATTACAAATTAAACACCTGATTCACTGAGATTGTACTTGTGTTTTAGAAATACCCAATGTATGGCTTCCCTCTAGCAGTCTACTAAAACTTCCAAAATGATCCACACAAAATTTTAAATTGTATTCCATTACACGTGTATGTAACACATTTGACAAAAACTGACAAAGCACTACATGTCTCATTGCATATCCTACCCTGTTCTGTTTTTAAAGATTTAGGTTGTGCTCGTATATACTTATAATCCCAGCTAAGTTACTAAGCAGGTTGAGGCAGTGGATAGTTTGAGGCCAGCCTGGGCAATTCAACAACACTCTGCCCAAAATAAAGACTAGGATGCAAAGCACTTACCTGGCATGCATGAGGCCCCAAGTTCAATGCTCAGAACACAAAAAGAAAAGGAAAAGAAGAAAGGAAAAAGCTTTCAACTACTCAGAGAATCATTTAGGCTATCGTCCTGGAGTTAAGGAAAACAAACCAAGCAAGCACATTTGTCCATAATATTTTAATACTTTTCGACTTTTAAATACTGGTTTAAATTTTTTGATTGTAACATGGAAGATCCAACTTCATTATTTTTTTAAAAAATCAGAATCATAAAGCTATTATAGTTACACTCTACACACTCCCAAGGTACTTTAAAATGCTGTTTTGAATCTGCAGATAAACAATGACAATGAGCCAAGTACACCGTCAGTACAACCTGGACTAAATAATGGTGAAGTGTTTTAATCGGACAAAAACTGATAAGCTTAAAGACGACCAATGTAATTTAAGAGGAGACGATAATCTCTTTCACAGGAGAGCCCTCGGCCCAACTAAAAGTTTTTCAATAGCAATGGACACTCACGTACAGGTATGCAATTAGCTGATGAAACTGAATAAATAGGAGACCCGTTCTTTTTCACCCTCATTTTTCTTCTCTCACCCCTTCCCCTCCTCCCTCCCCTCCTGACCTGGCTGCGCTCCAACCCCAACCAGATGCTGCTCCCGCTCCGCTGCATTATCTACAGTCCGGAATTCCAAGTGAAGCCGTTCTCTGGTCCTGCTCAGTGAACACAGGGACAAAAGCACCGATCACCAATATTCTTCAGGTTCCTAACAGCAAGAAGAAGTGACTGAGTAGGAAATGAGTAAAGGGGTAATTTGTCTTTTCTTTTTGCTTGGGGGAAGAAAATGATCTGTGGATGAGAAAATGTGAGTACTTGGTACACAGGAATTAGCTGAATGAAAACGACCCTAGAGGGCTGAAACATCACGGCCAGCACCTTTCTGCATTGCACCTCCTCTGAAACCGTCCACCTTCCAGAACCTGTTTCTAAATCTGACTGGACAGGCAGATCAGCTCCAGTAAAGTACCAGTGTGGTTATCTAAGGGTAACGTTTATCTTTTCATTCTTTTTTATACAAATATTTTTAATGTAATCATTTTATTTACAGAATTGCAAAAAGTATATCATCACATTTAGTGCAAATGCAACTAATGAGAATCAGATTTTGATACTGCTTTGTAAACTTTCTATACCTTTGTAAAATATAATTATCCGATTTAGTTATGAAAGAGTAACTCGTCTGTTTTCACAATGTTACCAGATACGGCAAACAGAACACAGTGGGCATGGAGTCACACTGAAGACTCCCTTCAGTGCTGATGAGTGAATGAACTGCCCTCCCAAACCCTCCCATTCTCCCATACCAATCCCACAGCTGACTGTAAAATAAAATACACATCTGAGGTATAAACTTTTTTTTAAACATCACAATATAAAATGTTAACTGGTGAAGTAGTAAACTGGTATGATAATTTGTCTTATTTGCCTTGTTAGCATTACCACCATGTAGGCACTTTTCCACACAATTAGATTATGAATAGCATTTCTCTGTAATAAGGCATATTCCATGCACATCATTTAGAGAAAGGTAAATTAAAAAATAGAAAATATTTATGGAGCATGAAATCTACGTGCATGTAAAGTAAGCATATGTTTTATATGTATTTTTCTCTCTGTACAGAATAATAAATATCACTACATCTAATGCAGGTAATTCACTTCCAGGATTCTGCATTAAGTGATCAGGCTGATCCCATCATTAAATTATCACCTTGCATTTATCTTTAAGACTCCATTACCATATAGCCAAATGGAATACATACAGGACATGTTTTATGTGACATGATTTTCTGCTTTACAAAATGGGTCTGGTTTCTGTGTTCCCAAGGAGATAAATCAGCAAAGGATCTAAAAATGCCTCTGTTTCATGTAACTACACTGCTGTGTAAGCACAGAGCAGGTCCGAAGTGGGCAGTCATTTGACTTCAGCGAGGACCATTCCTTGCCTCAACTCCACGCTTCAAGGTTTTTCACAGAGGACTAAAACTGGAAAGGGCATTTTACACTTTAAGTTCTTACAGCAACTAAGGAAAGCATGTTAGTTTGAGTGAGTGGAGTCCTTTGCTGGGCTGCTGAAATCTGTGATCAAGAGGCAAATAGGAGCAACTGCTCGGTTTTTCTGTGTACACTCTGCAAAATGTCTTTTAAACTGACCCGAACTGGGGGAAGGAAACATGTGTTACAGAATACTAGATATATATAGGTTGAATCAAATGTCAAAACAGGCCGATTGGCCTTAACAAGTATACTGTATATTGTTACAAATTTCAGAAAAACATAAGCTCATTTTATCCTGAGCATTTTACCAGAAAGCACTCAATACCCACAGAATCTGTACAGATGTTTCTGTCTACAGGCAGGCAGAGCCAATTAAAGAATTACCAACTGTGTTTGTAACAAACTCAAAGCAATCTGTAGCACATAGGGTACAACTAAAAAATACAATAGAAATATAAAGGTATGGGGAGAGATAAAGCTTTTCACTCTTTCTCCATCAGAACCAAGGTTCTTCATAGGAGTAAGACTACAGAAAAGGCAAAATCACAGGTTACTGACAGCCCTCAGTTATTAAGACACTTACATAACAACATGAATCATTATAGAAATCAGCAGCAATGAATTCTATGATTATACAAAGCAAAAAAAGTCAAAAAATTCTAGACACGGATTGACTGTAGGCCTGAAGGATAACCCCATCTGGACATCGGGTGCACAGAAAGCACAGGCCCATGTGCACTCCACCTTTTGTGCTTTGCTTTTGTGCACAAAACCTGATAGAACTGAGGATCTTAAGATCATAGCTGGATCACAGTAAATTAAAAATTCTGAAAAAGTTCCCCAAAATTAAAGCATCAATTCCTAGTTGTGATTGAGAGTTGATTTTTTTTCCTCTTCTAGGAGCAAGCAAATAAAAATATAGCCACGCACGCACATGTCATTGTACATGTATCTACAGCACATGCTGAGCGAGGAGATCTATGAGGAGACAGCTAGTGTCAGGTGCTCGGCTTCACTCCCGCAGTAGCTCTGCGTTTGTGTACACGAGCCCACGGTGTTGGGTCACAAACAAGGCTGCAGATCCTATGTTCCAGCTTAGGGGATTCAGCTTTTCTCCAACATGGAATGTCACACAGCCTTGCTTCAGTTACTGCAGAAAAGAAAACAACAGATAAAAACCTCAACTTAATACTACTAACAGCTGCAAGACTACAACAGAGTCCCCCCACCCGCCAAGTTCATGGGGTGCACGAGTCTACTGAAATTTTTCTCTTAAGGACTTTTCATCTTTATAAATGCAAAATTTTTTAGGGTTAGGGTTAAAATTATTAACCTTAGATACTTGAAGCATATCCTACAAGAAAGGAAGAGAAATTATAAAGAAATATTTTAAAAATTAGAAAAAAATTAAAAGAACACTGTGAAATCAGCAATCTCTGGCTTTTTATCCATAAATTGGTATTTTCTTCCTCTTAGCCTTCAATAAAACCATACTATGGAATACCATTAATCAAGAACTTAAGAAATGTACTCAAGCTGTAGGAGAGAGGTTTGTCTTATACAACAAACAAGCTCAGACCCCTTGTCTTAAGTTTTGGTATGTTTAAAACATGTTTAGACTTCATTACCTCTTTATAGAACTTCTCTAAAGGTGATGCACTATTGAAAGTAATCAAAATTAAGTGAGCCAACTTTCATAGGGTTTCAATGCTAGGATCCACAATAAAAATGTATCTTCCATAAGTACTGTGAGGGAAAAATAATGCTATTTTGGGTTACCAAAAATTTTTACCATGTGTGAAGGTCTGAATTTGGATCTCTATCAGAGAGAACTTCAATCCTCTGCTGTCAAACCACTTGAATGGCAACGGTTGAGAAAAATCTGCTCAGTGTTTGTAACTCTGCTCAAGAGTTGAACCAAAAATCTGACTTGAAAAGACCTGGACAGACCAAGAGGGAATCATGCGTCATGTCTTGCCACAGACACAAAGGGGTAATGCTTCAGTCTAAGCGCCGCTCTCACCCAGACAACAGACAGTGCTGTGTTAGTTCAAACACTTGTAACTGTGCTTTTTTTGAGCAAAGAAACATGACCTTGGTGCCAAAGAAAGTGATATTAGCAGTAAAGCTAAGAGGAAAACCTTGAGAATCACAATAGAGTTGAAAAAGAAATCATGAAATTTGTTAACGTGCTGGAAAAATGAATTTATAAGACAATTCTTTGGTTTTCCATTGTTTCTTATGGGAAAAAAAATGTTCAGTTCCATTTGGTGTTTGAACACAAATTTGGACTGAATTGAGTCTGACAACTGAGGTATGACTGTATCATCAAAGAACTGGGGCTGGGTTCTGACAAGTGAATCTTTTCAGTTATACCTTGTATTACATGTTCACCTACCAACAAACAATGCTACCTTCTACAGAGATGTTTTTTTTTTTTTTTGGTTGTTTTTTTCTAGACATGGCCTCACTATGTAGTTCAGGCTGGCCCTAAACTTACTATATAGCCTAGGCTAGCCTCAACTCGTGGCAATCTTCCTGCCTCACCCTTCCAAGTACTGGGATTACAGGTGTGCACCACCACACCTAACTGAATGTTTTTAAAAAAAGATTCACTCTCCTCCCTTTCTAGGTCCACTAAAGAAAAATGTGCATATATGTGTGCTCAAATATACAGTCAATAAAATAGTGTTCCAATCCAACATCTGGAGAAAAATGCTGTTAATATCCTAATATGTTTATTTCAAATACTCTTTTTTTTTTGTATTAGAAATTGAACTCAGTACCTTGTGCTTGCTAGGCAGATGCTTGTGCCACTGAGCTATATCCCCAGCCCTAAAATATTATTTTTAAAGATAGCCGAGAGCATATTCAACATACTGCTACAATCTGATTTCTCTTGTTTAACATGAGGTTCTACTTTCTCCTTGCTTAGCCTGAACATCTAAGCTGTTCTGGTAAAAAAGAAAGGATAAAACATCAAGGAAGATTGCCCTTTCAGCTAGGAGAAGGTAAAAAGATGCTGTGGTCTTTGTGAAGGGGAATCACCAATGCTTGAGGAACCTTAAGGCCCCAGCAAGACATATGTTGCTAAGCACAGTAACAAGTCTGCTATGGTCATGAGCCACCAGTTTCTGATACATTTAATAAATATGGCAAAGGGAAAGAACTAGTTGGTAATGTGTCCAGATACAGCTATAACGGTTCTAAATCACAAAGTACTCTGAAAACAGTCAAAGCATTTATGCAGCACAGTTAAAGCATGAAGATACAGAATCCCTAACAGATCAGGCTTTCCAGTACGAGCTGTGGAGGTAAGATGAGAATCTGCCCAAGACCTCTCCTGTAACCCTGCCCCTAGGAAAGACTGGCATCCCAAATGTGGGTGAGGTGACACTTGTGTCAGTATCTGACAACACATTTAGCCTTTGTGGCCTTTTTTCTTTTAAAGAAAGTTACACTATAAAAAGCATTAGAAATCAGACTTAATGGACCCAAACATACAAAACGAGAGAAACACAATTAAAACTGCACTGTGAAACAGACAAGAGTGAGGCGGGAAGGAGAACATTCACCATGCTGGGAAGAACCTGAGGTGTGTTTCATATGGCGAGAAAGCATGTCGGAACAGACACTCTAAATCCACTGTACTGCTAGTGCTGTGGTAAAATGAGAAACCTCTATGGAGGACAAGAACTATGTTACAAATACACAAACGCCAAGCATGGCCCACAGTGCCATGGGTAGTAATTTATTCTACACAGCAGGTTTTTTTTTTGAAACAGGGCCTTGCTTTGTAGCGCAGGCTAGGCTGGCCTTGAACTCACTATCTAGCCCAGGCTAGCCTCAAATTCAGTGATCATATTCTTTACATAAAACTTTTAAATGTCAAATGATATATGGATATAATTGTAATGGTGTTCTAGCAAAAACTGTGAACCTACGTGGCAGCTCATGGTAATCCCAGCACTCTCAGGTAGGAGATTGCAAATCCAAGGTTAGTCTGGACAACTTAATGAGACCCTATCTGAAAGTAATGAAAAAGGGCTTGACATAGCTCAGTGTGAGGCCTTGGGTTCAATTTTCAGTACGGAGAGGCAGAGAAGGAGAGAAAAGAGAGCTGGGGAGGGCGGGAGGTAAGACTAGACAGAACTTTAATAAATCCACCAAGTGTAGAGCTGGTTAGATTATGTATAGCCATATAATGAGATAAAAGCTCCTTACCAGTATGAAAAATCTTCAAGATAAAATAAGTGCAAATTCAAAATGCAGATAGGTATATAGTGTTGTTCCTCCCCCGCTTTTGATATTCAAGTCTGACCTCAGTGCCTCACACCACCGTCATGCAGGATTCTACCCCTCAGGGCTTTACCACTGAGCTATACTCACAGTCCTTTTTATTTATTTTTTAATTTTGAGAAAGAATCTTGGTAGGTTGCCAGGCTGACCTCACACCTGAGAGCCTCCTGCCTCAGCTTCTGGAGCAGTGGGCTTTATAGGCATGTGGCATCATGCTTGACTTTCCTTTAGCAACACAAAATGGGGAATAGACTTGTACTTCCATGTTCAGACATTTAAAAACATCTCCAGGGAGATATACAAGAAACTAGTAACAACATATACAATAATATAGATATAATACACAAACATTATAAAATACTGGTGGTCAAAATAGGTGAGGAGAGGGATTTTAAACTTCTGAAACATGTTAATGTATCACTTCTTAAAAAATTAAAGATTCCAGCTCTTTGCATAAAGATCCTCACTGTTATTAGTTGATAGTGAATCTATAGAAGAAACATAGACATTATGGGTTGGGTCAATAAATCCTACAACATTCATGTAACAGAGATTAAAAAAATGAGATAGTTTTATTGTTTATATTGGAAAACAGTCAAGATTACTGCTAAGTGAAAAAAGAAAGCTGCAAGGTAGTAATTGTGGAATAAATACATTTTTAAAAACAGTCAAAATACGTCAGTATGCACAGAAAGGTCTGCATGAGCACATACCAAGAGCAACGGCAGTTTTTGGGAAAGGAAAGAATCTAGGGAACTTGTACTTCTGAAATTCTACAGTTCTGCCATGGTAGAATTTCTTTATTACTAGTTTCAAAAATAATGAAGCAAAATTTAAAGGCAACAAATTATAATACTCTTATCTGGGTACATCAAGGAACAGCAATTACTTTCAACAACTGAATTTACTATCTGTAGGGTCACAGTAGTCAATTTAAGTTTATGTATATTCCAGTACCTGTTAATACTAGAACAAAATAGGTTTTCCTGCAGTTTTTTCTTGCACATAAGAAGTAAAGCGTTTTAGAAATTTAGGATACTCTCGTTTTGCCACTGCCCTTAACACTGAGGCTGGTGCCCATCCTCCAGGATTTACTGCAAGATAAAGGAAAATTAAATTGTATTAAGATACAATGCTCTATATTTCTCCCTTTGCCTTTTAAAAATTCCTGTGGTGGAACACTTGGCATGCCTTACAACTGCCACTATTGATTCCTTAATACTAACACATCAGATGTGATCAGACAGTAAATAAGAAAGCGTTTATTATCTTTCACAAATGTTCTTGGCTCCCCAAATGACATACAATATTACTATAGCAACACTGTAAGCTAGTTGAGGTAAATTTATTCATCAACTTCTATATAATTCTTTCTTGTGTCTGTTCAAGCATTTTATAGAACTGAGTTATTTGATTAGAGTAACTGCATGACAATGCAGATGCACATGGGTATACTGAGGACCCAAGTGATGCAAAGACTCTATGCCAGCATGCTGATGTGAAACAGATACTGACGTACCAGCTACCAAAGGCTCAGCAGTGACTCAGAAAACTAAAAGCCTGACCAAAGGAGAAAACCTTATTTCTCCACTGGTGTTTCTATTCTTAGTTATAAATACAATCTGTCAAGCAAATATATAACAAAATGGTTCTTTAAACCAAAGATATATGTGACAGTGACATAGAGATAAACTTTTAAAATTCACCCATTCGGCCCCAGCTTCAGGAATTTTCATGCAGTTGTCTTAGGGTAAAATTAAGGCTATTAATTTTAAATTAATGGGTACTTTTAAGGTCTCCCCCAGATTTTGATATGTCTTTCCAAACTCTCTCTAAAGGATAAAAAAATTTAAAAAGACATTTGGACAAAATGTTCAAAGTAAAAAATACATACCATTAGCTACATAGGTAATCTTGCATAGAATGTTTTCCCTGCTTATCTCCTGGTCTCCTTCTGGTGGGCTTACCAAGGTTTGACAAATCATTGCAACATTTATTTTGGCACGAACACATCGGTTGTTTAGCTGCCAAAGCAAATAAAAACAAAAATGTACCACTGTAGCAGATATTCACTATTTTGTAGTTTCCAGTGGCCTAATACTACATTAGTTTAACCAAAACCAAAGCTCTTATCGAAATAGCCAACAAAATCTTATAAGCACCATTAAGTAATACTTACCAAACTGATTTGACATCAGGATTATCCCTCCAAAGTACTAAATGAAGCTAAATCAAAGCAGAAACTAGTTTTGTACTACTTGATAACTGCATGAGAAGTAACTAGGAAGTAGCCTACAGATACTGTCATACCACAGCTGGGAAAAGACGCCAGCCCTGGTGAGATGTTCCCAGCCATGATTGCTGTTCTCACACAATACATGGGTTGTACTGTTCTGCAGTCAATTGGACATGACGCAAAACCGAAGAAGTATTGAGTAGCTGTGTCTGGGGGTAAGGAGTATTTACCCCCTTTGCCCTGCGCTGTGTATGGAGCTTTACACTATACTTACAGGAGCACTGTCATGATCCACAGAAAAATTACAAACTATCCAAGTTTCAGGGTCATTTTCAGTCAAGGCTGGTATCTTCCGAATAGCAGAAAGATACAGTACATCTCTCTGAGAAGCAGGCCATACTCTCTGTAGAAAAATTAAAACTCTTCTGAAAATTGCACTTACTTTTTATGTAGATGTCAAATAAGCTCAAAAACAAAACAGATATAAAACCAATTAAACGTCTTTGAAGGTGAAAACTGTCACATTCCAAGTGGAAAGGGTCAGAGAACACATACCAAAGGATTAATAACAAACACATTGTCAATGGCTTTTTTGAGACAATATAATCAAAGGAATAATAGTCCATTTTTTCTTTTTAATTATACACATTTACCACTGTAACCATATCTTTTAGTGTTTGGTTCAGTGGCACTGATTACATCACAATGCTATGTAACCATCACCATTCTCTGTTTCTGAAATTCATCATTCTCACCCCCAAAAGAAAATGACAATGGCCTGCTCCCTGTCTTCACAGTCCAGCATAATGTTTTGCTTAGAGACTAAAAATTCCTGTAGAACATATATGAAAGAATTCTAAATAATTAGATCAAACATGTCCACATTAAAGCATACACAGAAAAATGTGTGGAAATGACACAGAACTTAGGTCTCATAACTGGGACTGCTTATTTTTAAATAATAAAAATAAACTTTTATCCTTTTTAAATCACTTTTATTTTGAGTGTTTGGCACATGGAACTGAACTTACCCCTTCTTATGCAGTTTCTTGATTACTGAGTGCAAGAAAAAGCCAACAATTCGATGTCAACACCATATACATCATTTGTAAAATAAAATGGTTCATCTTTTGAAGATGTAAAATTTCATGATGCTGATTAAAGCAGTGTTGGGCAAGTAGTTTTTACTTAAATTTTGTTACATAAAAGACATGTTATTTTAATATTTTTATCTTTCAAACCTAGTACTGAACCCTCCTCTCTATCTACTGTTTCCCAGGCAGAATCTATGTTCAGGTTGTTCCCAGGATCAGTTATGTTCGGCTAACAAAGCTCTTTTTATTCTAAATTACTGGTCATTTGTCTTTACTACAAATATAGGACATCAATTGACAGTTTACCATTAAACTTTAGATTTTACCTTGGACCCAAAACCTGTTTGCTGAAACAGAATTTCTATTGTTAAACATATCTGGAGCACCTACCTGGTAAAATGAAGCAGAGCTCATAAATTACTCTGCCTCTGAGTGCCCTAGTTTAGGATCAGCCTATCAGGGGTTCTGTTCAGCAGCTCTCCTTGGCGCCAGAGTAATTCACTTAGACCACTTCTGTACCTCTTAGTCTCAACATAGGTTAATGCTAAATGTTTCCTGACCTTTATTACTGCTGTCACAGGAAGTGCGATTGTTAACTATACTTTATGAACTACAAAGCCTCGACATGAAGTCTAGAGTAAATGGTTCTCTATAACTCTTCACTAGACTTATACTGTACATAAAAAGAGTGACTACAGAGCTTGAACAAACACTTGTTTCTAGACTGTATTTTTTAGATTCTTTTTTTTTTTTTTGGCGGTACTGGGGATGGAACTCAGGAGCCTGCGCTTGCCAGGCGGACGCTTATTCCACTGAGCTATACCCCCAGCCCTCTTAGATTCTTGACTACACATTTTTTGCTCTAAATGAGCTGACATACCTTTTAAATATACAATATTTATGAATTAATAAAGTCTTTGGTCATCTATATTCCTGTCAAATTTTACTCTATCTCCTAGTCTGAATTACATCGGCATCTTGTGGGTAGATATTTACCTTGTGCGTCTGATAAACAATGAGTGCATTATCAGCCAACGTCTCCACCACATGAAAGTTTTCTATAGTTGCTGAAATGAAGAGAATAATATTAGGAGCAAGGAGACAACAGAATCTTTTCCTAGAACGTGATGAAGTTACTTATGTCCAAAGTCAATTACAAATGTACTTTACGGGTAAAAGGAACAGGCTCCTGCCCTACTTAGGTCAAATGCGAAAGGAAGCGCGTTAATTTTCAGGCTACAGAGCCCCTTTCACTCTGCAGACAGTGCCTGTGAGGTCTGGGCCCAGGAAGGAAATCTCATTTTCTTTAGTCCAATATTTACCTTCACAGCAAGAAAGCAATTCTAATCACTACTGCATTGCTCAGGGTCCAAAAATCCTGAACGTGACAGCCCTTCCTTCTTCCTAGCTAAGGTTAAACTGTGTCATCTAGGGGTTTGTATCTGTGAAAAAGGAATGCCAAACTACCAGTAATAAACCTATGATGTTCAGAAGCATGAGACTTGATGTCTAAGAGAAACATATACACACTAAGAATAACTGTGACCACTGCAAGAGTCATCTAGGACTTAACATGGAAACAAAACAGTTTAGGAAAGAGTACACAGTAAGAAAGAAATCTTCATTTTCATCATGGCCTTTCCACTGAATAGGTCTGTGCTCTCTAACCAGTCCCTGGACCACCTGAATCTTATCTGTGTATAAGATTCCCACCCACCTTCATGAGGACTTTTCTCTCTCCTTCAATCTCTCTTTCATTTATATATACACACACACACTTTAAAAAAAAGACATAGTATTTTAGCAAGCATTCTAACCAGTGGATGAGCCATTTAAAATAACATATGGGGCTGAGGACGTAGGTAAGTGGCAGTGCCCTTGTCTAGCAAGCATAAGGCCCCAGGTTCAATTCCCACCACTGCCATCAATCAATCAATCAATCAAAGATATATGATTCTCAGTATATTTCCTATATGAACTTTGTAAAGTATAGATCACATGCAGAAAACCGGATTGAATTTGCTATTAAATTCAAAACCCGTAATAAGATTAAAATATATTAATAATGGCTTACTTTCCCAGTCATTGCGAACATCAACATTCCAGAAATAATTGCAGACTTCATGTCCTGTAACACCTTTAACTGCATGAGTAGCTTTCAGAGGATCCAGAACAATCCCATTTTCTTCTACTTCTCTTCTGTATACCTAAAAAAGACATAATAAAAAGCTATTTGAAAAACCAAACCCCTAAAGTACAAATTTTAAAGCATGTTCTTAAATTTAGCTGCTTTTTCTTTTACTCATGAAAATATATTTAATTTCGGCTCAAAGAAAAAATTTCAAGTTAATGGACAATACAAATATTTTTCCTTTTTTATTATCTTCTTTTCAGGATACAGGGTCTTGCTATGTAGTCCAGGTTGTTCTTGAACTTGCTATGTACACCACACTGGACTCAAACTCATGATTGTCCTGATTCAACCTCCCAAGTGCTGGGTAATCCACCATACTTGGCTACAAAAAATACTTAGAAGGACAAATCAAAGGTGAATGTCAGCTATGAAAAACATGTATAATAGTGAATGGGATATGAGTTCTAAATAAATGTATTAAACTAGCCATTATTTACCAAACATTCTAAAAAATTATTTAATATAGCCAAGAAGATCAAATTAAGACTGGCAGAATGAAGGATGCTAATTTAAGGCTGCTTTGTTCAATTTTAAACCCCTAGCATTTTATTTAGAATAATATTAGAAATACTACAGTAGGCATTCAATATTTGTTCAATCAAGCACGAAAACCTAAAATGGCAAAAAAAGATTATAAACACATATTTTAAATATTTAAGTTGTATACCTTAAGAGCTGAGTAAAATTAACTATTTCAAAATTATAATTTCCTATTTTAAAGAATTCTCTGATAAGTTCTTTGAGGAAATTAAGGACCATGTTATCACAGAATTAGCTCTCAACTTATGGAGCCAGACAACATCACACATAGTTTCTCTTTCACAATCTATTTTGCCGAACTACAATGTTTTTGATCCACGTTTGAGGGACCATCAGTTTACCAGCAGCTCAAACCGGAAACTCTAGACTTCTGAGTTCCCCCTCCCAGTACACACAGCTATTATGCTTACTACTAATCTCTAAGGCACCCACAGATGGACTTTTCCACTCTTGCTTACCTGTTCAAGATGGCCTTTCATCTCCTTGGGCCTGACTCATGGAAGCAACCGCCTCCGTCTTTAGTTTCCTATCTGTTTAATCTTCCTAAAATGATGCTTTGCATACAGTGGCTAACCTACTGCTACAAACAACAGACTGTTGCTCCTTAGTGGGCCGCCTTATGCTTCCTATAATCTAGCCCCAGTTCTCTCTCAGATTTTGGCCTATAGGAGAACTTTTTTTCTATGCCACAGTCCAGACGGAGACTTTACCTAGACCATATTATTCCTTGTTCTTCTTCATTCCTTCACTTTCTCATTCCTAACTTGAATGAATGGTGAGTACAGAAGGAGGAAAAAGATAAGCTTAGCTAACAGTCTTCTTTGTATCATCCTGGTCTGCTTTGGGAGCCTATGGCCAGGAAGCACCTGTGATTGTCTAGCTATGCTGGGAGCATTGTGTTTAATTCCGGGGTGACACATTAGCAACATTTTGTGGTACCGATGTAAAGCCAGGCAGCTTACTAAAACTATAGCTAACATTCTGGTAGCTCATTTGTTTGCCTTTTCTTACTTAACTGTTCTGTGTTCAAGAGGAGAGGAAATCTGAGCATCAATATGTATGCCACCTGCTAGAATTAATTCTGGCCAATCCCACTTAATTTCCCTATCATTTTTCTTTTCTTTTCTCTTTCTTGAATAACCTGCAAAGCTGCCCGCACTTAGTGCTCTCATCTGTTCTCCATCGTCCTCTGACTGGTTTTCCCATCACCTCCTCACTGGCTCCGGCGTTACCGTGTATGTAGCTCTTTTTCTATCTTCTCTTCCTCTCACCAGAGGAAGCTAAATATGCTTGGAAATCCATGTCCAAGAGCTTTCTTTTCTAGTTTCTCGAGTGTTGTGTCTCCTTCATGGTCAGTCTCTTCCCCAGCGACCTCACCACTGATTTCCCCGCTGCAGCAGAGGTGAGTTATTTTGGAATGTATCCTGTTAGATCCACTGCTGAGGCGACCTCCTTAGGGTTATCATTTGGTATAAAGCCTCGTTCTCTGGAAGAACACCTTTTGAATTCTAGCCATCACAACCCTCATAGATTTTACTTGCTATTTCAGGAGAATCACAGTCCACACTACTGTGTAGTCCACTATACTGTCCACCACCACAGTATACTTCCAGTCATTTGAACTGATAATCTCATTTTTTTCTCTGGAGGTCCGTTTTTCAGGAGCATCTTCAGGAACTCTTAGTAATTCTACTAGTCCCTGCACTTGCTCTTCCTTCATCTTCTCCTTTCTGAACTCTGAAGGATATAGCTTTACAGAAAATTTTGGGCTTACCTGAGTTGAACAGTCAGTACATCTTTTCCTTTAACCTATCCTAGTCTGCGCTGCACATTGCTAACCAACATGTAATCTCATCAGCCCAAGGAGCATCTTTACCAAATTCTCCTCGAACATGCTCAGGGCCAGCTTCCTCTGGAAATAAATCTGCCAAATCATCTTCATCTTCAGAACTAGTTTTAATATTCCCTTATCTCTTGCAAGATCAGGGCCACTGTCACCATCACCCAATCTTCACCTTTGTTTCCCCCATCAGATAAAGCTCTAAAACCTATGACTTCATCTTCAGACTCTTCACCACTCCCATTTTACCAGAACTGTCTCAGTGTCCCGCCATGGCATCTTGGTCAAGGATTCACCAGCACTGTCTCTTGCTATTATGAATGGAACCATGTTTGCTTTTTTTCCTTTGGTGTTACAACTGCTCTTGGGCAATTTCACAATTTCAGAGGTCCCTTAGTCTACTGCCTTTAATTTTTCATTGGAAACAAAGACTCTCTGCTAGATGCAACAATGGTTTTTTTTCTCCTTTTGTGTAAGTTTTTGCTGTCCTTCTTGGGATTTACTTCTGGATCTATTTTCATAGGTTTACATAAGATTTTCATTTACTGAATTCTTTCGGAATTACTTATCATTTCTATTTTTAGGATCGTTTTGATTAATTTTCTTTTTCTCTCCAGTCACATTTTTTGAATCTCTTTTTTTGTCTGGTAGATTGTCTTATTTTCTTTTCATTTAGTACTTTGACTTCATCAGAGAGATCAGACTCAGAATCTGGAAGTTCATATGTTTCAAATTCTCTGTAGTGCTGTGGCTCATAGTGTATCTTCCTCAATCAAAAGCATATTTCAATATGAGTTTTCATCATGAAAAATGGCTTGAAATCTCTTGTTGATTGAAGTCCTTTGAAACCCATCTAGACCCAGTGGTCACTCATTATTTCTTTTTCATTTTTTAAAATTATTTTTGAGAAGGGTCTTGCTATGTCCTTCTGCCTGGCCTTGAACTCACTATGTAGCCCAGGCTGGCCTCAACCTCACAGTGACCCTGATTACCTCAGCCTCCTTAGTGCTAGGATCACAGGTGTGCACCACCATGCCGGGCTCATTATTTCTTGTTTGGATGACATTATCAAAGTTCTACTGAAGAAATGTTCAAAGAAACCAAGTAAGTCTCGGATCTTTCTTAGCCTCACATGGAACCTCAGAACTTATTTTAAAGTAATCTGAAAATGTAACCCTTACTCTTATTAATAGTAATGATAACATCACAGAAAGAGAGCCACGCACTTAGTAACGTGTAACATTTCAGAGGGAATTACCTTCATTTCTCCTTCTTCTACAACCAACTGCCAATTGGCATCTCCACCCACATCCTGCAATGAGTAAGTCATATGGTTCTGCACCATCTCTTCAACCTTGAAAAGAAAAACAAAGCCATGAGAATCCACACCCAACAGTTGTGTCATAACATCTCAAACAAAATGGTATTCAGTTAACTTCAATTCAGAAACGGTGCCCTGCAAAGGCTGAGGTTAACTGGTTTTACCTAGTTTTGAAAAACTTAGTCGCATTCCAGGTACACGCATTAATAACAGAGCGAGAAGTGCAAGGAAGGAAAAGGCTTCACTCAAGTAACACAGATTGGTCAATCACGTATCAAGTGACCAAAATAAGCATTTTTAAAAATAGTGAAATATTGTACGCTTTACTATGAAATACACAGATGATATCTTGAAGCATAAAATACTGGGATACTACAGTTAAAGGGAACACACAGAATTATTTTCATCTACTCTTCTTATACTGAAGACTATGTAGAGACATCAGAAGGTTGTTGCTGCATGTCAAAGACTTGCCTGCAAAAAGGTGACAAAACCCTCCTCATTTCACTCATGAATCTCTTTCATCATGAACACTACAGACCAACTTAAAGATATACAAACTTCTTTTTATTTGATTTCAATTTCATTGTTTTCAATTCTTTTAAAGGATAGTGCTAATAATATACTCAAGGATTTATACACAATCACCTTCCAATACATTCTTTCACAACTTCTTATTCTTTTCTTTACTCTCTCCCCCAACCCTGCAAGTGCACATGTGCTGTGGCGGGTGCTGGGGATTAAAACCAGAGAGTCCCACCACTTTCCTCTTCAACAACAGCTGTCCCTTCCGTGGTACTAAACTTATAAGTAAATTTAAAAGCAATTTTGGCTTTTATTTGTCATAAATTACCCTTAAATAAAAAATAAAACTGAATACATATTTCACATTCCCAGAATCCTTAATTTTCTAAGTAAGATTTCACAAAAGAATTCTTTGCAAAGTTTCCTAATTTCAAGTAAGACAAAATTGAAAGGATAAAGACTGTATCAACAAAATGATGTTATGTAATAAATACATTAAAAGCAGAGTTAGAAAATATATGTATTATACTTGCATTTAAAAATTTATTCCTAAGTTTACTTATTTCACATGATGTCTACTGAGTTCATTCAGAATAATGGACAAAGAACTAGCTTAGATATATTTGGAAATAAATATCTGCAATCTCTTAAGGCAGAAACTTTTACTAAAACTCGCTACATAATCTTTCTACAGTAAAGAACGTTATCAATATGTTAGTGATGTGTGCTTCTACTACATCATGTTTCCTGCCTCTTACAATGCATTTCCAGGTAATGATGTAAGTGGGATTTAAGTGTTTCCCAATTTGACAACCATAAAAAAGATTTTGATAAAAATATTAATGCTGAGAGTCTACAATCTATTTTTTTTTACTGATATTGTATTCCTTTTAGACAATGTGAGGGATGTTGAGTTTGAGATTTCAGAGAAATTTAAAAATTTAACAGTGCATCCTATAATTTTAAAAAACCTTAACTACAAAATATAAATTCATAGATAAACCTGTGTGCTATCCAGATAAACTCATGTGCCTCCTTAACTTTGAAATTTGCTTTGACAGTGTAAGTATGACAGACATGGGACTGCAAGTTACAAATACAGACGAAGTTTATCTGGTTGCTGAAAAAGGAAGAATAGTGTTACCTTGATTCAGTGCAGTCACAATGTGACTGGAGGGATTTTTTATTTTTTTTAGACCTCAATATCTTAAAAGAAAAAAAAATCTTTAGATATTTTTGAGTAAGCACTTTTAAGTGAGAAATGAAGAGTCAAGAATATATGTGTTTATTATGAGATTAGAGACAAAGAAATGCTAACCAGAAATAAATCCTACTTGGGTAAAAGAATGTAAAGAGAATATTATTGTTAAAATTTTTAAAAATTGGTTTAAAGGAACTTTCTTTTTTTAAAGGCAGGGTCTTACTAATATATTCCAGGCTGGCCTTGAACTTGCTATGTAGCCGAGGGTGGCCTTGAACTCATGGCAATCCTCCTGCCTCAGCCTCCTGAGTGCTGGAATTACAAGCGTGCACCACCATGTCCAGCTGGTTTAAAAGAATTGTAGTGTCATTTAGTTCACTTGTTGTCAACTATGTAGATAATTTTATTTTTGTTTGGGAGATTAGTTCTGAATGAGACATTTCTAATATTTGAGAAATAAGGTCTTGTTGATTTATGTTTTAGCCCAAAAGAGGCTAGATTCCTCAAATACAAAGCAACAGGAGGTAGCACAAGTTGAACAGTATACAGAAAGCACATTTAACATTTTCTTTCTAAATGGATTAAAATGGCATTACTACAACAGTTACCACTGCATCAATGCAAAGGCAGTTTCAAAAATTTTGTTTTACTTTGACTTTAATTAAAAGGGCTTAAAAAAGTCCAACAAAGAAACAAAATGTATTCCAAGCTCTGCCCCTAGAAAATTACAGAAACACATATACAGAATTACTGTGGTAACTTCTGCAAAGCTTTCAGCATGGGACTGTTAGCACATTCCCTTCCCTGTGGGGGAGACATTAAGGTAAAGAGGAAAGCTCAATGAAATGCACTCCATGCTCACGCAGTAAAACACAAAGTACCCAGAGTTACCAGAGAAGCACCTGTGACCACACTGACACTTCACATCTAATCTAAGGACCTGCTTACTTTTCTGTGTGGTTATGACTCTGCATGTCAAAAATATGTGATAAGAATAAACACAAGCCAAATTTACTGTTATACTAGGCTCAAACTTTTATATTCCACAAAGAGGTGTTACCAGTAATATCTGCTATTAGTCAAGAGGAAAACAAATCAGACTGGGTCAAAATCATTAAAGCCAAGTGTGCATAACTCCAATAGTCATATCCTTGGTTTTTCTGAGGCTGCAGCTGAAATGAACCCATAAATGCAGTATCTTTGTGTCAGTGAACTTTGACAAAAAGCACATCAGCCAGACTTGGGATATGGGGATTCACTACCCCATTTCTAACCATGTCACACTAAAATCACTCAGGAGATGAGTGGGGGGCTACTAAATTTGATGTTTCTAACACTGTTAACACAAAATCTGCAAAGAAAATAGCCTTTGGCAGTTCAAACAAAAGTCAAGAAAGGCTCAAATACAACTCAGATCTCTTCTGTACCCCTGTGAAAGGAATACAATTATACTTATTGTTACAGTTACAAAGCCACACAGGCTTAAAAAAAAAAGCCATACAGGGCTTGTTGGATAGAATAATTTACCAATAACAAATTAATAGTGCACTGTTAATCCAAGGAAAAATGGCCAATGACATGACTAGTAAACTGCCCAAGGATATGCAGAGAACTGGGAAGCAAACATACTGCCTGCAGTCGTCAGAGCGGCCACAGCTAACTGAGCTGTAACGTTCGGTGTCAGCGCCATGGAAGAACACTGTGCTGGAAGGGTGAACTGGCTCAACCTACTAATTACCACATAAGCAGTAAGAACATAAAGAAGCTTGAAATATTTATGGCTTTTGCCCCAACAATTCCACTTCCAGGAATATATTCTAAGGAGATAACTGCATAAGGTATATACACAAGGATACCTTATATATAAGAATGCTCACAGTGTAACTATAATAGAGAAAAACTAAAAAACACTACCTATTCAATATAAGGTGAGTAGGCAAACTCAGCACACATATCCGTAAATATGTAAAAGATACAGACCTGTGTTTACAGCTGGGAAAATGAACCTAAAAGTAAGTTTTAAAAAACCTTAAAAAAGTTTATATATAATTATCTACTTTGACAAAAAAGTATTATGATATATATTATTAAGATATATTTATCAACATGTGTGCCTTATTTTTTAATTTTTAAGTGCTGGGGATGGAACCCAAGGCTTTATATGTGTACATGCTCTATCACTGAGCTTCCCCAGCACAAGCTGTTTTGTTTTTATTTATTTTTTGAGACAGGGTCTATGTAGTTCAGGCTGGCCTTGAACTGACAGCAATCCTCCTGCCTCAGCTTACATGGCGTAAGCTTACTACCATGCTCAGCATCTTTTCATTTTTTACAGAGAGTCTCACTATGTTCCCTAGCCTGGCCTCAAATTCCTAGCCTCAAGTGGTCCAACTGCTGCAGCCTCCCAAATAAATCTGGGGCTCCTGCCATATACCACTACACTTGGCTTTTTATTTTTACATCTAGCCAGTAAATGTGACTTATTACCTTAATTATATCTATTCTACTGTTTAGCTCTGCTAAATTATGTATTCATACACTAAACAAAGGGAGGGGTAAAATAAATAATTACCACAATTATGTTATTATACAAGTAACAAAGAACTGTATTTTTGGTAAACCATAAATTAAATTGCAATGTACTGTATATCCATTTTTTTTTAACAGGAAGATTTTCTTCCCCTCTTTGATTTTGGAGGCAATTATCTTTAAAGGATTAACTGTGCTTTACATATAAGTATGACCAAAATATCCATTTATAAATCTAAGTCTGGTCTACTTTCTGAACATCTAAAAATTATTTTGCAATTTGTGGTTACAACCATTACTTCAAGACCCTGTAGTTCACAGTTCTAATTTCTCAGATTTGGGACAACTGTATTCCTAATAGTCATCTATCGAAAAGATTAAGGTTTCCTGAAAATAAGACCTAACCAGAAAGTAAGCCCTCACATGATCTTTGAGGATGCTTGTAATATAAGCCCTAACCCAAAGATAAACCCCAGTTCAGATCATCAGCCAGACAATCGCATTTAGTACATCCACAACACAGGATGGACCTATTGAATTATAAAATACTAACATATAATTAAATGTGAATAAATATTGCCATTAATACTTTAAATAAAAGATAAATTATAATTGTTTATAAATTACCCAGGTGGGCGCCTTTGGACCAGAGGTAAACATCTATGTAAACAGATGAACTCAAGACTTATTGCTTAGTGACTGCCAGAGTCCAGAGACAACATACGAATAACGTGCCCTTGATAATGAATGGACGTGGTAGTCTAATGCGAATCTTCATAATTCAGTGCGCTGTGTGTTGTAACAGCCGTACTTATTAATGCGCTTGTGTGAAATAGGGAAGTGTTTCCTGAATTTTGGAGCCTACAATTTCTCACTGCTTTTGTGTGGCCCTTCACTTTTCACTGTCATCATTTTTGTGGCAGCTCGGGTCTCCCGAGTCTTCCTGTAACGCTTGCTTCGATGGGACTCAGTGGCACCCCGCCTGCAAGAGGCGGTGAGCTGGGTGCAGAACTCATGGGGTGAAGTCACCCTAGGCTGTGTTGCCAAAGTGCTCCGCGCAGCTGCACGGACAAGAAGTGCTCATCTAAGGAGGGGCTACTACTGACACCAGCAACTAGGGCCCGTGGTGCAACGAGAAGTAGAATCACAGGAAACACAGGCCAGAATTCAGGGTTTGGAGTTCTGACGCTATTCCAGAACTTGATGTGACTGTATTTGAATAAATATAAATTTCTGTACATGAATAAACAGATTATTGTACATGGAAAAAAGTTAGATATTTCCTGAAAATAAGCTCTATTATTTTCTTTGGAGCAAAAATTAATATAAGACCCAGTCTTATTTTCAAATATATTGATAGGAATTTCCTCATAGATGCACATATTTTATCTGAAGCTATTTTCATCTCTTAGCTCTATGTTTGATTATCTTACCCGATCAGGACTATGATCATCATTTAATAAGAACAGGGTAGTCATGAGCCAAAAATTATATATGTAGGAAAGCCAAATTATCAGAAATTTAGATGACTTCTACATTGGAACTGATGGGAATGATAAGGAAATGAGGCATCCTGGCACGTATGTCTGGACTTTTAAAAGATGTTGGAATAAGTATACTTTGATTGTAGTATTATGCACAAGTGATATTTTAACTTTTTTGTTTGGCTGTGCTAGGGGTCAAACTCAGAGCCTTCCCCATGGTAGGTAAGTGTTCTACCATGGAGCTTCATTAAAAGTGATGAGAAACTTTGACTTTGTTTCTGAATTACCAAACTATTATGAAGAATTTGCTTACCTAAAATATTATAAGAAACTGTGAAGCTAAATGTATTATTATGTATAATGTAATGTGTTTCTAATGTTAATAACCAAAGTAATAGAAAAAAATAAAGCAAAACCAAAAATCATAACCTTAGAGCTTTTTTTCTTTTCTTTGGTCATGTTTTTTGTAGCAGGAATTGAACTCACAACCTTGCTCTTGCTGGGCAGGCACTATGCTGCTGAGCTACGTCCCCAGCCAAGAGTTTCTTACATTAATACTGTGCATAAATCTTTTCAGGTTGTAAGATTATAAAATTTACCAACTCAAGTTACTAGTGTAATTCAACACTGCTAAACTGAAGAATTTGCCAGTTTCTTAGCTAATATTAACTCTAGGTCTAGATCCAGTGCTACATTCTCATATGAATATACAGAATTAATTTGCTACATTCTTTGATAATAGGAAATATCCTCTAAAATAAGCCATCTTATCAACTGAGAATTATTTATTCTACAGGTGGTGCTCAACAGGAGGTGCAGTTTAACCAATAGTCAAATGCCAGAGCCCAAGTATGCTAACAACAACAAATGCTTTAGCAAGGACAATGAATACTGTACTTGAAGATGTCAGATATTTTCTTTATTGAAATCTCATGCAGCATATAAAACAGCACAATGACAAAAAGCTAAAACAGAACCTCATCAACCATGAGCATAATAGATTAGAAAAAATCTACCAGCAACATTAACTTCCTTAACTTATGTATACAAGTTACATTAAAAAGCTACAGGAAGCTCTAATTTGGCAAAGTCGGGTAAAATCATATTTTACAGAGTTTTTCAGGATTTTCAGCAGTTCTATTGCTCTCTAGCTAGGCTCCAGGTTTGAGTGCTAAGGCCAAATTCTTAGACATTCTTGGTCACTGGCTCACATTCTTCCCTTGGGCTCACCCCATTTTCTTTCACTTACAGTCTATTTCTACAGTTCAGGGGAAATGGTAGTCAGTATGGATTTAGTTTTTAATTTTATTATTTTAAAGCAAGGTAATGCTTAGCAGAATAAACTAAAGTCTCCTGGTGTTAACTAGTTTTGCCTGTGATTCATTATGAATATAATAAGTCATTCTTAAAAAGGCATGCATAGGTGGATAAAGAAATAAATTCTGTAGTATATTTGGTTATGAGTGATTTCTGATCAAGAATTTATAAAAATTTTTCTCAAACATGTTCACAGCAAATATTTCAAGTCTGAATTTCCTTTCCTATTGCACCATTAAAAACTAATGTAAGCTGGGTGTGGTGGTGCACCCCCTGTAATCCTAGCACTCAAGAGGTTAAGCCAGGAGAATCACTGTGAGTTTGAAGCCAGTCTGGGCTACATAGAGATAGAGTGGCCCCATCTCAAAAAACTGAAAACCAAACAAGGAAAAAAACTAATATAAATTTTGTCTGTACATGCAAAATAGATCTGTTTCAAACTATGTGACTTTTACAAACTTTTATTGCAATACCCTGGCAGAGAAAAAATGTACATAATTCTGATAGCTAGAAGAAATCATTCTATTATAATGGCAATAAAAGGCCCCACTTACTCAGCACTTAGTTCCAGGCTCTAGCTAATTCAGAAGAGAAAACTTACCCACGATCATATAGCTAACTGAGATTTAAACTTAAATCATTTTACTGAGAAAACTCAGAATCCTAGTATGATATAACAATAAAGCCAATCACCATAAAAATACAAAATCTGATGGCAAATATTTGAAAATTAAATTTATTATTTTTCAAGTTATTATTTTCATTGTTATTATTTTTTTAATTTTAAGGGCTGGAGGCCTGGTGTGCACAAGGACTTGGACTGAATTCCCAGCACTAAAAATAAAAAAAAGAAGAAGGAAAAAATATATGTATGTATATAATTTCTAAACTAATGTTCACATTAAAAAAAATATTCCTCTGGTGGTAATTTGATTTTGGGGACTGCATACCTAGCTTCCTTGCTTAAATTCCTAAATGTTTAGCGATGCTAAGTAAATAGAAGACCAATTTCCATAGATTTTAGCATATAAGCAGGAATATTAATTTATAATATCCATAGGTAATTTGCACACAGAAAATACCATCTGCTCAATGGAGCTTAGTATTCTAATGGTAATGAGATGAGTATTTTTAAAAACGTATTTCTTTGTTCACACATAACTAGGAAATCTTTTAAATTCAGTTAAAAGTGAGAATATTAAACTCTGCTTTTATGCTATAACATGTCCTGCAAGTCATGTCCATGACAGCTGCTGAATCCTGTCTGAAGAAACAGATGTTACAGAGGAAACAGATAAATAGACCAGGTAATTGCTATTTGTTTCAATTCAATTTGGAAACTTTTCATGAGCACCTGCAATCTGAGGAAATTCCAAGCTATTCACAGCACAGAACACAAAGTAAAGGGCACATGCAAGCCTGACCTCAGACTTAGTAGGTAAGGAAGGCCTTTTAAATGCTTATTGTTACTCTTTAAAATTCAAAATCAAAACAAGTGGCCTGAACAAGATTTCTAGGAATTGGGCTAGCAGGCTGAAATATGGCACAGCAAGACTCAAGTCCACACTATACGTTCATACAGTACCTGGGAGCTGAATCTGTGAACATCGTCAGAGGCACTGACTAGATCAATGGAAGACATGGAGGAAGAGCGACTATAGGGCTACCAGAGACAGACAAAGAAAAAACCAAGTAATCAGAACAAAGGCACAAAGAGCATTCAGTACCAACTTCCAAACACAAGATAAAGAAAGGGAAAACAAAGCACTATAGGAAACCAGCACAGCAGCAAGTGCTGACTTCATGCACCTATTATGTATTATGTTCCAAAAACATTCCAAAAAGAATGCAGTGCTTCCAATAATACAAATAATACCACTTGATCCCACAGAAGGAAGAGACTGAGTGTAGCTGGCTACACTCTGGTCAGCTACGTGCACTAGCCGCTCCCTACCGCCCACTCTCCTCTTCCCTGAAGTAAGAGAAGAAGGTTGCTATGCTCAGAACAAGCTTTCTAACTGCTGGAGAATGCACATGGAAGAACAACATACACTACAAAAAGGTTTACTACTTAAAATTCATGAAAAAGGGAGAAAATTTATACTACAAAATAGCTCCCTCAACAGTGAGGAATACAAAGCATACTTCTAATAAACTCTACTATTGGCTCACCTTCTGGACGAACCTGTGAGTCCCGACAGAAGAAAAGGCATCTCCAGATGGCAACGATGTAGGCCAATGTAACCTGACCTTTTCACTCTGTGACTAAAAAATATATAATGTTAGGATGAGATGGCTTTCAAGTGTATTTTTCAGATTAAGAATGGACACTATAACCTCAAACTACTAACATGTAATTAATTAGTAAACACTTCAGTGCTAATAAACATTTGAATTATCAAACTATTCCACAGACTTAAGGGTGGTCAAATCTGACACTTCAGATACCCCAGCTCAGTCTCTTCTGACTCCACAGATATATAGGATTAGACCAGGGATAAGTTCTTTGACTTTGCTCCTAGTCAGAACCTACACTACCTGCATAGCATTATTTATTATGAGTCAATCTTAGTTCTACTGCCAATTTTTCTTCTATCCCAACTCTGGCCAAATCATTCCAATCATTCTACTTTGTCAGGGGGTCGTGGTTCTGGACTCCAAACTTAAGTGTCTCCTCAGAACCCACATCATTATGTGCTTTGTTATGTTCCTAAGAACATGTCTGCCTCTTTTCTATTAAGGTACTTGGCCTTCATTCCATTATCTTACTCCTGGTTAAATTCACCTGTGACTTTTTTCCTCTTCAGCTTGCCTAGTTTCTTCTTACTTCAATACTTACTAAAATTAATGCACCAGAAATTGTGCTGTGTTGTATGTGTGCTCATTTAACTATACAGAAGATGTCTAGTAATTTCTATTAAGTGCAATATGAACACAAAGCTACTGTCTCATTCCTCACTCACCAATTTACTGCATATATTTTTCCCTATGTTTGCAAATAATATAAACTCAAAAATATGTGACCCACTACTTTTTGAGACTTCTGTGCAATATATATTGACAATACAGAGGGAAATGATTTGAACCTGTGAAACTGACTTCATAGATTTCTGAAGCTTGCTACTCTACACTGAAATTATAGTCAATACACTGATGTGGTTGGCTAGTACATGGGCAAATTCAGGGTCTATTCCATGACTGTTTTATAGATCACCTCCCCAGAGTCAAGAACAGACTGAAATTAAACGATCTGACAGGCCCACAGGTGCTTTTTTTCTGAAGTTTACAGAAGTTTTCACTCAGTCCCTTAAGCCCAACTCATATACTGATATTCAGTAGAGTAGCATTTTTTTAAGAGATAAAAAGGATGTTTTGGAATTATTCTGACTAGCTTCTCACTTCACAAGTTGGAAAACCAAGGTGAATTTAAGTGTCAAATTCATAACTACAAAGTTAGGTGATGGTAAAATCAAGAATAAGACTGAGGCATCTGGACTCTAGAATTCACTATTATTGCCCTAACATCATAAGGTAGGGGCAAAAAGGGAAGTGAAATAAAAAACGAATGACAGTACTGCAGGAATTCTTTAGGCTTCTAAAGTAGAGCCCATTTAGAGTATTTTCTAATGAAAGTTTCCACTCTTACTGTGTGTTGTGTATCATCTTTTGAGTATAAAATGTCAGCAATAAGCTTTATAAATGAGTGAACTTTTAATAACACATTTTAAAAACAATGAAAAATAAATATGAGAGGTTGGTAGATGATTTACTGCAGATGAATTTCTCTTGGTTATTTAAACTAGAAAATGGGCATAATGGGCTATTATGATGGTCTTAGCGATGACAGGAAATAGATGGGCCAATATTTCTGTTCACGGTCACTTGTAAAATAAAATTGACACGTGATTATCTGCAAGATCTTTATAGCCACAGTTTATTCATATTGGCCAAAAAAGAAGGTAGTGTTTTACCATAAGTAATATAGTTTAAAGAGGGAGAACAATAACTAAAATCTATTCTTAAGTACCATCTAGTGGTAAAATGTAGTAACAGCATTGTGGCAGAACTAAAGGCAATTAATCTTGAAAGTGGAGTTAGAGGACTTAAGAAATGCTTTTCTTTAATTTTCACAAAAGCAGTGTATATATGCTGTGAGTTCAATGATAACAAAAACATTGAGCACTGTAAAAAGTAAAGGTGGGAAAGAAACTGAAAGGGACGGCAGTAAAGGCAATAAGGGAACTGGAAATAAAACTAAATGGTAAAAAATACAGTCTTAAATTTCTGATCACCTGCCCTTTGAATTCACATGGTACAGAAAAACTCTTTACCTAATGTATGTTTACTACAATAATGGCCGAAGAATGGCTACAGTTTAGCTGGGTGTAATGGCACATGCCTGTAATCCAGCACTTTGGGAGGCTGGAAGACTGCGAGTTTGAGCCCAGCCTGGGCAACTTAGTGAGACACTGTCTCAAAATAAAAAGGGGGAAGGGTGTAGCTCAGCAGGAAGCCTCCAACGTCAATCCCCAGTATCAACCAACCAGCTAAAAATAAAAAAGAAAGCTGGAGAAGTAGGCAGAATATTTCCATTTTCAGTTCATGTTAATAGGAATCTACAGACATACTTTAATTACTGGTCTTTCTATTGCTCAGAAATTAATCTATAAAGAAATTGACTTGCCAAGATTCTTCTACATTTATGACTCATGTATAGAGGTAATTTTGTAGATTAAGTTTAGTTTTCAAAGTCTTACAAATGTGAAACAACATACATCAAGGAACACCTATAGTGTTTAAATGAATTTCAGTTTAGAATTTTAATTAATAATTATAGTTATATATATATATACCTGTTCTTCTATTTTATCTTGTCTGTCAAGAGCAGCTTCAACAGCATCAAAGAACTCTTCTTCATTAATCAGACTGTTCGGGCCTTCCTATTCAAACATAAGGAAAAAAAGCAGCTGATTTAAAGAAAGAGAATACACAGGTAACTGGAATTAATTCTACAGAAAAGTTGAAAGTTGGTCCAATAAACATTTACTAAGCACGTACACTTGGTAATAACTATCACAAAGATGAGTAATGTATATTGGCCAATACTGTAATTTTAGGCCAGTAGTCTAGAGTAGAGGTTAATGAACTATGGTCAGTGAATAAAATCTAGTTTGCTGCTTATTTTTGTATGGCTTTGTGAACTGAGAATTTCACTTTGAAAAAATTGAGGGAAAAAAAGTAGTAACATTTCACGACAAGCAGGAATTACTTGAAACTAAAATTTTGGGGCCCATGAAGTTTTAATGGAATACAATCATGCTTGCTCATTTATGTTTACACTAGCTCTTCTGTTGCAGTGACAGAGCTGAGTACTTGCAACAGAGATGACACATAAATTGTAGAAGGCAAGTGCAAAGATGTATTGCCAATGAAAAGTACAGATAGGAATTCAAGAAGGACCTTCCTAAGCAAGGGCAACTGCTTCAAGGAAAGGGAAAAATTGAGCTGTCGCCTGAAACCTGGTTACATGGTAGCACAGTGGTCCTCAATCACATGGGGGAACTTGTCACAACGCAAATTCCCAGGTCACCATATCTAAAAATCACTTTTCAGTAGGTCTTAAGTACAGCCTAGGGTCTACATGTCTCCTAAGTGATTCTGATGGAAATGGAACGTCGCCTATATCAGAATATAAAAGTATTAAGAAAAGCAGCAAAACAGCAACAGGTAGATTCCAGCTCTGATGATCCAAGTAAGATGACCATTAAGTGGAACAGTAACTTTGTATTACAGTAAAAGTAGAGCATGAACACATAAGGCTTGAATCTGGGGTTACCCAAAATTAAAAATGTAACCCCCAATGGGGTGGGGGAGGCAGACAGAGAAAGAGAAAGAGAAAGAGAAAGAGAAAGAGAAAGAGAAAGAGAAAGAGAAAGGTAAGAACAACTGCTGGAATCTCAGTTACACTGAGAACCCCATTAAAAATGTGTTATGTACACATACCAACTCTATACAAGGAAAGCAAATATTACTGCAGACATGTATGCAAAACAAAGGTGATCGAGAGATGGGGGAATGAAAAATGGAATTAAGACGTGTTATATACATGTACCAACATCTCACAAAGAATGTCAACATGACATATTACACATACGTGCTAATGAACTAAAATTAAAAAAATAGCAATCACCTTATCCCCACTATAATCTGGGACTGCACTGAGAGAGAAGGAACTCGGGTGTAAGTAACGCTCTTGCTATTCCCCACAGGCGTGTGAACAGTCTTGACTGAACACAGACTTTCTGCTGCTTTGTACTCAAACATAACACAATACTGAACAGTACAAAGAACAGTATGCATCTCAGTGAATTATCAAGTGAATACAATCATTTACAATAATACCTCAGTTCACAAATGCTTCTGTTTGCAAACGATTCGGTTCATGAACAAAATTTTGCTTCTATTCACAAACTCCACATGAGGTGATAAACATGATCACAGCTATCTTCCCAATGCAAACATAAATGCAGTCAACTTCTCCAAAATTGTAAAACAAATTAAGTTCATAAACTGAAGCACTACTCTAATGACAGCCAGGACATGAGGGTCATAAAAGAACACACACTCTAGAGCCCTTTCTCCTGCAGCATTCCCTTTAAAAAGTCTAAATATTTCAAAGACACTCAACTGACAGTGGTATAACTGATCTCTGTTGATTATAGAAAACACAAACATCCAAAATTACTAAATGACAAATGTATTTTCTAGTGAGTTTTAAAACGATAACCACATATAAATTTTTAAAATAGTAATATTTATTTAATCTACAGTGATTTAGTGCACTTGGATTCTTAGTCCTTATGGAGTCACATCAAAGTCTTAGGAATCTAATACTTGGGACAAATTTGTAACTTTGTACTATGAGGAAAGAGAAATTCGATAAATGAAACAGTTTTCTCTAAGAGCAAATCTGAGGGAGAAAAACTAAAGTAAGTAGAATAAGATTACCTTTATTATGAAGGGTTTAAAGCTGGGCATGATGCAACATGCTTGTAATCCCTGCTATTGGGGAGGTTGAAGGAGGATTGCAAATACCAGGCCAGCCTGGGCAACTTGGCAAGAGCCTCAAAATGTCATAAGCCAAAATGCACTTAACCTACAAATCATCATAGCTTATATGTAACTGTATTAGCTGCTTAGCCTTGTGGTCCTTTGGCAGATTGGGAGCTGCAATTCACTGAAGACGTCTAGCACTGAGATGGTCCCACTCTGGGCAGCACAGGCAAAGATCAAAATTTGAAACAGCACTGCACATATGTGCACGAGCATGTGGTGTTGTGTTTCAAACCCAGGGCTTCGTGCATATTAGGTGAGTGCTTCAATATCAGTAGTAGGGCTTTTGTATCCCCACAAAATCTAAAAATCTTAAGTTGAACCATTATCAGCTGGGGACTGTACACACACTCTTTAGCATTTCTTTTTCTTTTTCTTTTTGGTACCAGGAATTGATCTCAGGACCTTGTGCCTGCCCCGCAGGCGCTGTGCCACTGAGCTATCTCCCCATGCCCCCTCTCCACACATTATTTCTGGTTCCCAAGGTTTTAGTCATCATTCCATAGCCAGGTCAACTCTCTTCACTAACAGAGTTTTACAGTTAATAAAATGATGTTCTCAGGTGAAAGTCTCAACCCAGCTGAAAGACATCTACAGCCTGGCCTTTCACTTCCACAGCAATGTGCAGACATCAGTGCCTAATCTTGGCTTCTCCCTTCTTCTCACTCAGTCACCATATTCTTCAATTTATTTTCCAAGTATCTAATTTGCTGGTTTTTCTCTATTCCTCCTGCTTCTACTCTAATTTAGGCTACCTTTAATTCTCATGTGTAGCTGTGGAAAAATCTCCAAGTCTTTAGTTATAACTATCACCGCCAGTCCATCCTTCCCACTGCTGGAAGCAAGAATTTTCCAAATTGTCAATTCGAAAGCTTCACTTTGTTGCTTTAACCCATTGATTCCGGATCTGAACTGATTCTTGAAGACCTTTCAGCAGGTCTCCTGCCACTCCTCAATTTATAGACGATACATCCTCCACAGAAGTACTTGTAGTTCCCAAGGCAAAATGCTCAGTGTTCTAAATCTTTTCCTCCTCACAGCCCCAAAGCCAGTGGTGGTGAACCTATGGCACAGATGTTATTGTGTTTTTCTTTTAAGACAAAAGATGTTAATGTATGAGTTGTTTTTCTAAAAAAACCACACACCTCAGTATTCAGGTTTAACTGCAGTGTTCACACTCTGTGATTAGGTAAGAGAACTGGGCTCTGGGCTGCAGTTTGGGTACACCCTACACAAACACTCTTCGGTGGCTATTCACTGGTTAAGGGCTACTTTATTCATTCTTCAGTTTCAGTTAAAATGTGTTCCCTCTGGGAAGTCATCCTCGGCTCAAGGCCTTCTCATGGTTAAAAGTGCTCAGTAGTTATTATGTTATTATAATTGCTTATGAGCTGGTTTGTGTTCCCACGACATACTCAGGCTGGGCTCTCAGGCAGGACTCTTGTCTGCCTTATGCCTTGCTATAACCTACATGCCTCGCACAGTCTTTTGCATTATAGTAAGTTTTAAGGAATGGATTTAAGGTTATAGGGTAATTTCTGAGGCTAAAAATAACAAACATTTAAAGTTTGTTACTAATTAGATCATGAAAATCTGATAACTAAAATTAAGTCATAGTTTAAACTGTCTAAAAACCTACACAAGTGTGCAGCACTGACCTAAGAAGAAACAGCTCAAAAAACCGAAAAGGAAGAAAAAGGATAAAAACTAAATCTTAGCTCACTTAAGAATTGTGTGTTTAATTTTGCACTAAAACTCACAAAACTCACAGAGGTACAGTGAGACAAAAGTGGAGGCACCTTCACCCATTGTCTTCATTAAGCAAGAATTTCAAATAGGTAGACTATTTATTTTAGAAATGCCAGTGCAATACAGATTCCTAGGTTATATCATAACTTTTAAAAATCCAGAGAATTTTAAAAATTTAAAAGAGATAATTAAAATAAAAACCAGAAACTATTTGGATGGAAAATGACAAGATTAGTTCATAAAGGATTAAAATTTTTATATGGCAAAACCAATAATCAATAACGTTTTTAAACACTGCAAATGGAAAATAATTGAAAAATTGAAGTCAAATTCTATACATATTTTTGGGAGCAGCACTGCAAATCAAACCCAGTGCCTCATGCATGCTAAACAAGTGCTTTACCACTGAATGAGCACAAATTCTATACAATTTCTGAAGTCACAGGGGGAAAAAATCCAACAAGGAAAATAGTCAACAGGCATAAAAAAGTTGTTAAATTGTAAATATGAATGACTAACAAGTCTATTTTTTAAGAAACTCAATCACATCAATACACAACCTGATTCTTTGCTTTGAAGCTAGTACACAACAAAACACTCCACAGAAGGCCCTGCTTTCCTCCACTCACTCTCTCCCACCCAAAACCCTGTGCTGATGAGGCCCGAGATGAGCAGGAACCTAATTACATACTGCTGGTAAGCTGCAAAATGCAAAATACATTGTTAAAAGCACGGGATTTGGGGGGCTTATTATATTTTCTATACTCTTATAAGGCATATATTCATGAAATATTCTTTTTTTTTGTTTGTTTTTTTGGCGGTACTGGGGATTAGAACTCAGGACCCTGCATTTGCTAAGCAGGCGCTTATTCCACTGAGCTATATCCCCAGTCCCAAGGCATATATTTATAATATGCAACATAATGTAACAGTTGATAATTCTTCCAGAATAAATCGAATAGTAAATCTTAGTTTCAGAATAAAAACTGTCATAATTATCTTATAATTCTAATAATCTAGATTTCATTTCAACTCCAGAGAATAGTATTCTTTAATTTTTATATATTTTAGAATGATTGAACTGACAATGTAATACCTTTAAAATATTACAACTCAAGGAGCTCAGTATGGTGGTGTACATCTGTTATCCCACCACTCTGCAGGCTGAGGCAGGAGGATCACTATGAGTTTGAGGCCAGCCTGAGCTACACAGTGAGTTCAAGGTCAGCCTTAGCTACACAATGAGATCGTGTCTCAAAAAAAATCAAAACAAAAACCAAAAACCCAATCCCAATGAACAAGCAAATAAACAAACAAACAAACTCAAATCATCTTTATGGATCCCCACAGCTGGAAATCTATTCCAACATAAAAAATAATAATAGCCAGCAGTGGTGGTGCACACCTGAGATCCTAGTACTCTGGAAGGCTGAGCCAGGAGAATCACAAGTCTGAGCCTAGCCTGGACAACTCAGCAACTTAATGAGATCTTGTCTCAAAATACAAAATTAAAAAATGGCTGGGAATGTAGCTCAGTGTCACAACAAAACATACAAAACAAAAGACGGACAGACAGACAGACAGGCAGACAGATAGGCAGGCAGACAGACACACACACACACTCATACAGCCAACAGCAGCTCTTTTTCCCACTTCTCCTGTTTTGCTTTTTTGAGATAGCCTTTGATACATAGTCAAGGCTGATCTTGAACTCATTATGTAGCCCAACTGCTGGGACCACAGGAACAAGTGACTACATCCAGGTTGTTTTCTTAAACAGAAGCTAACTGTGCCTATTTTATTAGTTTCCTTCAACCTTGATGATATTCCTTGCCATCTCATTTTTAAAATATTCTTTTCAGAAATATCCACCATGTTTTGTGACACTTAAGAATATGTCTTACACTTTTTTTTCCCTTCAAGGAACATGGAACAACAGTTTATAAAATTTTAATGTTTGACAGCTTGTATGTGTGCATGTGAGAGAACAGGGGAGATTTTATTAACTACTTAGCAAAAAAAAGGGGAGGCCAAAGATACAGCTCAGCGGCACAATGCCTGCCTAGCAAGCACAAAGTCCTGAGTTTAATTACTGATACCAAAAATAAAAATAAAAAATAAAAAAAGGGGGAAGAAGTTGGTTTCAGACATTTTCAAACATAAAGACAATTACAGACTAAATCTTTTATCTAAAAAGTACCCAGCTTTTCCCTCCGAAGTCTGCTTTTATTTCTTGCATAATGAGTACGGGGACAACATTGAAAGCGATCCCCTCTGGGCAAGGCATAGGGTTCCTCCACAGCATCTGTGGGGACAAAGATCACCCTCAAGGGGAAGTTGGAGGGAGACTTGTCCCATAAGGCAGGAGGACTATACTCAGCCTCTGACAGCCTGGATAAAACTTAGGCAATTAAGAAGACCTACTTCAGAAAAAGACTGACAGTACACATACAATTAAAGAAATCCTGAGGAACAAATTAAGTATGTATTCTGAATACATACTTAGAATAGTTAAAGGTGGCAAAAGTATTACTTAAAAATCAATCATTTTCATAATAGATATAGCCTATATGTTTTTCTTACTAAAATGCAAAAAAAAGTTCATACTTCATAATCTGGTCCTCCAAAGTGGGATTTTTTCTTCAATTCTGTCATTGCATTTTTGTATGCTTCCTCTGTTCTTCTCCTCTTCTCAACTTCCTATTAAAAAAAAAGAAAAAGTTATCATTTGAAATGGACATTTTAATTACTACAAAGTGGATTTCCTTCGTATTTTGGTGAAATTTTATAATTTGTTCAAAAGTAATTCTACTCCTGTGAAAACTAAGAATATTATTCTGACCAATAAATACTTCTCTGGGCTATATATTACATTAAGTTACCATTTAAGTCACCATTAAGATCATCTTATAGCTATGTTTAGTGGTTAGGAAACTATCAAGTGTCTGAGATACACTTAAAAAAAGAAATCAGCACTAGAGAAATGCCCATTGGAGAGTCCTGTATTTTTTTTCTGGGTAAGAGCTGTGCTTATTTGTTGTGAAGAAAATAACAGAAACTACTAGGTGAGAATAGTAAAGGAAGTCAGTTAGTAGGTGGGATCAGACTGCTAAAAAGAAATTCTACACACACAGGCTTTCTTACTGCCCAACAAAACTATGGTGGAGCTGCAAAGACTTTGGATTTAACCGCCCTCACCCCCTCCGCCCTCACCCCCTCCACCCTCACCCCCTCTCTTTATAGACAGGGCCTATAGCACTGCAAGGATAACACTTTAAGTAATAAAAGCTTGCCAAACCCCAAATTTAGTGAAATAGGTGTACTGGCTCAAATCTGATACAATACTGAAATCCAACAAGCTCATAAAAATCCTGTCAACTTTCTTCCCTCATTTCAAAGACTTAATGGAGAAATTAAAGTTCATGTGGAGCTCACACAAAGCTAACTACTTCTAAATACTGCATCTGGATTAATGCTAGTACAGATCAGTACTTCGCTCACGGCCCAAATGTTTAATTAATGATTTTTGTACACTCAAAGGCCACCAGAAAACAAACAAAATAACTCCAGCCAGGTGCGGTGGTATGCTTGTAATCCTAGCACTCAAGAGGCTGAGGAAGGAGGATTACTGTGAGTTTAAGGCCTGCCTATGCTACATAGTGAGCTCAAGGCCATTTTGAACTATACAAGGAGACTGTCTCAAAAAACAAACAAAACAAAAAAACTACCACAAAAACATCAACAAAAACTCCAAAGCAACCAAAAAACCAGAAAGCTAAAATTAAAACACACACACACACACACACACACACACACACACCACTCAATACTCAGCAATATTACGTATGAAGAGTGCCTGGCATAATGGCAAATACCCATAATCCCAGCACTGGGGAGGCTGAGGTAGGAGGATCACAAATTTGCCAACCGGGCTATACAGCGAGTTCAAGGCCAATGTGAACCATATAGTGAGACCCTGTCTCAAAAAACAAGATAAAAAACAAAAATGCGTAACTGGAATTTTTATCTCTCGATGTTGGAAACATAAAGTAATACCATTTGGGAAAATTGTCAGCATACACTAAAACTAAGTATATACCCCACAATCCAGGAATTCCACTGTCAGGTATATTCCTAAGAGAAATGAGTATGAGAAAGTTATGTGCAAGAATGTTCAGAGTAGCTTTACTAAAAAATAGCCAAAAAGTGAAAGCAACCTAATTGTGCTTTGACAGGAAAATGGATAAACAAACTGAAGTCACACACTGAAAATTCATCCCACAATGGAATATTATATAGCAATAAACTATCACCAAATGTAACATAACAATATATAGGAATCTCATAGTCAGTGCTGAGGAAAAAAGAAAGTCATGCACCAGGGTACAGCATATGATTTCACTTACATCATGGCTGAGGAGAGGGAAAAACGAATCTATGATGACATAAATGAGAATATGGTCACCTTCTGAGTAATGGTATGGTAGAGATTAGGAAGGGGCATGGAGGAATACTCGCGGGTGCTAGAAAACTTACATACCTTGAGCTGAGTGTGATTATGAGGGTGTACAGGTATGTTCCACATAAAAACCAAATAGTATACTTAAATGTGCTGTACTTCACCATATATATATATATGGTACACCTTAATTTACAGAAGGAATGAACAAAAATGTACAACAGTGGTAACACTAAACCAATCCAGGGAAAGTAAAAAGCATGTGAAATCACACACCTGTGCCTCTATTAATACAAGCAAACTTATCTTCAGTGAACAGATTTTCTCTTGGTAACACTTAACTAAAATTGCTTGAACTTTTTGTCTTCTTAGATATGGCTGGTTAACCATTAAGTATACTTCTAGAATATACTTCTATAATACTTCTGTAATACTTATTTGTATTAGTACATATTTGCAGTGCGTAATTTTTACATTCCTTATGTGCACTTGGTACATATATGTACCACCTTCTTTCATCCCCTTTCTCTCCCCTCTCCCCATCTCTGATCTCCTTCCCATGTGAGAAGGATCTATCTTCCTACTTCCCATTATCTTTTACTTTGCTCCTTACTTATAACTTGGGTTTCTCTTATAAGAGGAATCATGCAATATTTAAGCCTGTGCGTCTGATTCATTTCACCTTAACATTTATGGTCTCAAGGTGCCTCCATTTCCCTATAAATGACTCAGGTTTATCCTTTTTTATGGCAGAGTAGGACTCCATTGTGTATAAACACTACACTCTCTTTATCCACTTGCCTATTGATGGACAGAGATTTTTTATTATTGGCAACCATAAAAATCATCAATATTCATTTTTAATCAACTGAAATAATATACTGATATTAAAATTCTACATAAAATCATAATATAAATGATTAAATACTATTACAGAACTGTTGTCATCACTGGTTTAACTGCACCCCTTACTTTTTCTTTTTTTAATTAATTAATTTATTATTAGTTTTGGTTTGTTTTATGTATGTGGTGCTGGGGATCGAACTCAGGGCCTTGTGCCTGCAAGGCAAGAGCTCTTCCAGTGAGCCACATCCCCAGCCACCCCTTACATTTTATTCCGAGGGACTACTTCCCACTCACTGCTGTTTCCCCTTCCTTAGCTCTTCAATGAAACTACACTATCTTCACTGTAGTTTCTTTCCCAATTCTATGCATTATTCCACAAGACATATTCAAAAATTTTCCAGTTTCCTTTACTGATTGTGTATAGAGTGTACCTACACTCAATGAAGACTAGAAATTCAAATACACACTCGATGTATATATGGATATATACATATAGATGTACATGCGTACTGTGTACACACATGTCCATATATACACACAAACACACTTACATTCCATGTAAAATGTAACTGGGATCCTGTTATTTTAACCTTGAGAAAAAATTACAGTGCAAAAGGTAAATATGATTTGACATTGTATAGACCTATAAGAGGAGCACAAAATACGTTATTTTCCAGATTTCAATTAATTTTAAACTTATCACTTTTTTTTTTTTTGGCAGTACTGGGGATCGAACTCAGGACCCCGCGCTTGCTAGGCAGACGCTTATTCCACTGAGCTATATCCCCAGCCCCCCCAGATTTCAATTAATAACTGCCATCTTTTCGGCTGTTCCTTGCTTGAAAATGCTGAAAAAAAAATTGTTTTTCATAAATTCTTCACTTTGCTCTTTTTATTGCTACCTAAGAAAGAAAACTAACCAAAATTAACAATGAAGGTAATAAAACAATCCACCTTTCAATATAGCAAATAAGAAACCTGAATGCTAAAAAGATATATTACATAATTTAAAAAGTTTAAAAATTATTTAATGAACATTTTTGAGACACTGTGATTAAATATATGACTAAAGAATATGATCCTTTAATGATGGATAAATAAAGGAAACCTTAGGAGAAAGTTGCCAAAAAGTTGCCAAAACAAGCTACTCAGGACAGGCTGAACCACACTCTTAAACCAGCCCTCTAATGTACATTAAGAAATCATTCTGTTTTTCAACGTATTTGTTGTATGCACAGGGATGCCTTTAATAATTAAATGTGAGCCCTGTTGAGTATATAGAGTTGAAATATTTAAAAATATATTCATTTGGCTCAAGAATGATAATGGAATATTTACACAGTACTTTCCTTTATCTGCAGTTTCCCTGTAACATGTTGTCCATGGTCAACAGGAAGGGTGAGGACAGTACAGTGTGATTCTGACAGAATACAACATATTGTTGTAATGGTTCCATTTTAATATTGGCTACTGTTGTTAGTCTCTCACTGAACCTAATTTATCAGGTAAACTACCACAGGTCAAATGTGGAGAATAAAACAGTCTATAGAGGGCTCATCCTACACATCCCAGTAAGCATCCACTTCGTGTCTTGGAAGGTGTGCATACTTCACAGAGAAGGGGTTCGTACTCCTATTCAACAGGGCTTACTCTCCTGTGCACTTGAAAATTCTGAACAATTCTTTTCTTCTAAAATGTAAGAATCTTCTTAAATACACAGTGCTGTTCAAATCCTCTGGCCATTCTATCAGGTGACACTGTTTTCCTTTAGGGTCTTCAAAATGAATGATCTCCAAACACTGCAAGCAACAAAACTTTTTAATGAATAAGGTTCTGACTGATGTCTAGCCTGGTGTACAACACAGCTGACAGAACAGAGAAAAATTCCTTTAACTCTGTCGCTTAACACTTTGGACCAGTTTCTGGGCTCCTACAAAATGATGGCGTTGGACTGAAACTGGATTTTCTAAGGTATGTTTTCATTTCTGACATTTTACTAAAGTGGAACTACAAATAGAAGTTTTCCTACTAAGAAAATCTAGTGAGCCATATATCATGCAAAAGCAGTCAGCCACACTTCACACTAAAAATTGAAGGTTCATACTGTAACATTATTATCAGTGCTGCTGATTAAACAAAGGTGGGAAAACAGAACAAAGGGCAAATATTCAAACAATAAAATGTATGTTAAATGATACCACATTGAGCATGGGAAAAAACACATGGCTGTGAATGCAGTAAGTAAATGTTTAACTTTATCAACTGTTAAAATGAGCTCATAACTTAAATAGTTTCATATATCACACACTGAAGGTGAGCAATGTTAAATAGTTCATCATTTCTATTCCAAAAGAACTACTAATATCATAAAAACATTAATGGTAAAATCACTCACAAAAGCATACTGTATAGTAAGTAAGTAACCTTGGGAAAATATATTTAAGATTTCCAAAGTGTCAGAGAATTAGTACCATCTATCAATCCAATGATTCTTCCCTGTGGCTTAGTTTAAATGTTAGATTAAATATAAAACTTAAATCTGATTTTAAAAGGAAAGAAAATAAACTAGTCTTACCTTATCCAGTCTCTTTTGCCAGCTGTCCTCACGCTTTACCATTAATTCAATACAATGAGAAAGTGTCGCAAGAATTCCAGCAGTAGTTGCCTTGAAAGTTATTGCTTCTCCTTTAAAGTCTATGCCGTTGATTCCTTTTGGTGTTACATGTGGAAATACTGAAAAAGAAAGTTTTTCACTGAAAACCTTTCAAATGAAGAAATAATTAATCGTAATTTGAGATTAGAGAAATTTTATCATTTGCCTCCTGTAGACTAACATTTAAAGTATCTCCTCCTCACTCTATATAAGCACAGCTTGGTGCCTTCAACTCCTTTTTTCCAGACTCTGCTTCCTGAAACCTATTTGCTGTGCTGCACCCAGTGAATCAAGTGGTAGGAGGAGTAATCCTCTAACAATTCCATTCTGACAGCTCAGAGAGGGACCTAATAATGGCAAGAACCACCTTACATTTTAGGAAACCTAGAATTTTAAAATATCCAAAAATAAACTGTAGAATTTTACAAGGAAATGTAAAAGTAAATATTCAGATTTAAGCACAGGACCAATACATATATTAAATAGCTTTTATAATTACATTTTGTAATTCTGATTCATGGTTAGCCTTTGGGTTAAAACAAGACTATTCAAATAAGAATATTCTACAGCTAATACAAATTATCCTGGTAGAGCCCATATATACATAAAATGATACTTCTGACTTGAAAATCACATACAGATAGAACAGTAAAGGTATAATCTGTACAAACAAAATGATAAACCATACTTCATCAAAATTTAAAATTCTTGCTCTTGAAGCCACTGTTAAGAAAATGAACAGTAAGTCACAGACTAAAAGAAAATCCTTGCATCACACATATTAATCAAGGACGTGTATCCAGAAGGCACCAAGCAGGCTGGGGGTGTAGCCCAGAGGTAGGCTGTGTGCCTAGTGAGCATGAGGCCCTGGGTTCAGTCCCCAGCACCAGAAACAAAACAACAGAAGGTACCATGTAGCCTCAAAATTGAACAGTACGTTGAGTAAATAACCAGTAAAAAAACTATACAGCCAGACATAGTGACCCATGCCAGTAATCCCAGAACTCAGCAGGCAGTGGCAGGAGGATTGCCACATGTTCAAAGCCAGCCTGGGCTACACAGTGAGTTGAAGGCTGGCCTGGACTAAGTGAAATCCTATCAGGAAATGAAGCAAGGGAGAAGGGAAGGGAGGGAAGGAGAAAGGTGAATACATTTCACCAAAAGAGAAATACAAAAATCCACAATAACCAGAGTACATGTATTAACATACCTGCAGTTTAAAAAGACTGACCATGCCAACTGCTGGTAAGGATATAGAAAATTGAAACCCTCATTTATGACAATAGAAAATGGCAGTTTAAGTTAGACACACATCTACCATATGATTCTGCCATTCTACTTCTTGGTATTTATCCAAACAAAATAACATGCCTGCCCACCCGAAGCCCACACGAATGTCCCAAGCAACTTTATTTGTAACAGTTAAAACTGTAAACAACTCCCATGTCGACTGAATAAAACAAACTGGATGGCAACTGACATCCTGTTATTGCAGTAGCAACATTCTTTTATATAGCTTTGAATTTCTGAGTTGATAATGAATAAAATTAAATTTTAATAAAATGGTGAATGATAGGCATAGAAAATACAGCAGGGTACATGTATTAACATATCTGCAATTTAAAAAGACTGACAATGCCAACTGTGGTTTATTTATACAGTGGAACACTACTTAGCAATGAGAAGAAATCAATTACTGATATAGACAATAATGATGAATCGCAAATTAAAAAGTACATGAATCCAATTATATTGAATTCTAGAGCCTGGCGTGGTAATGCACACCTGTAATCCCAGCACTTGGGAAGCTGACGTAGGAGGATCGTTCAGAGTTCCAGACCAGCCTGGGCTACAAAGTGAACTCAAGGACAGTCTGATGGCATACTGAGACCCTGTCTCAAAAAGGACCAAAAAAAAAAAAAAAATCTAGAAAATATAGATTTATCTAGTGACAGAACATAGCTGAGTGGTTGTGAGTAAACACAGGGAGGGGAAGCAGATGATAAAAGTGGGTGGGGAAAACAGATGCATTAACCAGCTCGTGCTGATGGTGTCAGGAAATACCCAGACTTACCAAATTGTAGGCTTTAGGTAGTTTGTCAGTTACAGTTCAAGGAAATGTTTAAAGAAGGAGTTTTCTTTAGAAGACTAAAAATTTTTTCTATCATTATAATGTCTGTATTTTCTATGCTTCTTATCATTCACCATTTTATTAAAATTTATTTTTATTATTAACTCAGAAATTCAAAGCTGTATGAAAGAATGTGGCTACTGCAATAACAGGATGTCACTGCTAAATGCTTGCTAATTTACATACTAACAAGATTTAGAAAGTAACAAGAAATCTCTTTGAAAACTTCCTAGAAATACAGAAATTCCTCTGGGAGCACTTACTTTAAGAGCAGCCACCTTGAATCTGTCACAGAACAAAGCACGAGTTTTGTACTCAATTTCTAAGTTTTCAATCAGCTCATGATAAAGATCTCATGCTTTTAAAGTAACGTTTTCTTATATCATGTTTGAAAATAACTGTCATGAAGACAAAACTGCTCCTGAATCTGCCATCCACTAGGCTCCTCCACACACCGGTGCTCTCATTTTTAATCTTCACGGAAAAACTAGTGAAAACCCCAAAGTACTTAATATTTTTAGATGAGCTCATTCATCTGAATTTCTCCACTGAAGGGGAAAATGTCTTCCTTCCTGTCTCTCTCCCTCCCTCCTTCCATCCATCTTTCTGTCTGTCTCTTCCTTGCCCTCCCTTCCTCTCTCTCTTTCTTTCTTTTAATTTTGAGAGGGAATCTTGCTATGTTGTCCAGGCTGGTCTCAAATTCATGGACTCATAACTTAGACTCTTGAGCAGCTGAACTGCAGGCATGTGCCACCATACCCAACGGGAAAATGTTCTTAAAGAGATCAGGTGACATGCCTCAAGTTCCTCTGAGAAAATGCTACACTACAGTACAAGAAATTTCTAAGTATGGAACAATGCATACGAAGGGCATAAACGAAAAAAAATAATTGCAAAACAATGTATAAAACTAGATTTGTAAGGAGGTGCTCAGATTTACAGCTTAACTCTGACCTTATGCACTTAAAAAAAAAAAAAACACCTCTTTCAAAGGTATTAACACTCAGAAAATCAAATTATCTGTAAGCTAATATAAACATGTCAACAATAAAAACAAAGCTGTCAGAAGTAAGAGATTTGCAATTCCTCATCTTGACTTTGGCACTCTGCTTTCAACTTCGCCCCAGTCTCGGCACTGGTTTTTCAATTTCACCACATAAAGTATTCTTAATGATTATATATGGCACGAAAGGTGGAAAGAAATTGGAGAGATCCCTCTGAACACAGAGAATGCCAATTGTTTAAACCTGTCCTCATGTGGAGGAAGAGGAAATGTGGCTGAAGTCAGTGGTGCTAGTATCAATCATACTAAGATTAAAAAATCACTGGTTTTGTACTACTGGCCTATTATAGATACACTTATTTTAACAAAATAAGCCACATGGCTAAAGACTATGGCACATACTAGGATCTAAAAAATCACTAGTTTTGGGCTACTGGCCCATTTCAGATACAATCATTCTAACAAAGTAAGCCACTGCTGGTTTAAAAACTGAATATAAAGTATTCACGTACGAAGTCTTTGAGTTTAAAGAAGTTAAATGTACCCTGTGGTCCAAACTTTGTATTCAGACAATTACTATATGAATAAGCACAAAAGAGTAGGTGTGTGCAAGAAGAGTAATATTAACACTTTTGATGATCAATGCACATTCCATTAATGAGATTTTTAGCTTCATCGAAGAGTACATTTTGATTTTATACATCAATTAATATTTACCTTCATTTCATATAGTAGATGACATGAAAATAGGTTCTTTTAAATGTGGAGGTGATTACAAAGTGGAAAAGAAAACTGTTTGGAGGTTGGGGATATAGCTCAGTGGAATAAGCGCTTGCCTAGCAAGCACAGGGTCCTGAGTTCAATCCCCAGTACCGCAAAAAAAAAAAAAAAAAAAAAAAACCTGTTAAAATTTTGGCTAAAATAACGTGAAAACAAAAATATATGCATAAAAAACACAGGAAGCCATCTTCAACATTTAATTATCTTTTGGACCTATCATATAAACAAACATACAAAAAAGCTTCTTTGCGACTGGATTCTTCTACTTAGCATGTTTTCAAGGTTTGCTCATATTATACAGCATATATCAATACACATAGTAATACCTTGGTTCATGAACACTTCTGTTTGTAAACAATTTGGTTTGAAAACACAACTGTGGCAAAATTTTGTGTCTGTTCACAAACTCCACATGGGGTGACAAAAACAACCAGGGCAATCTTCCTGACACAAATACAAATGCAGCCATCTTCCCCACACAAACACGACCATCGTCCCCTAAATCATAGAACAAATTAAGTTTCTAACTGAGGCACCACTGTATTTTATTCCTTTAAAGGGGTGAGTAATATTCCACTGTGGATATATCACATTTGGTTTATATGTTCAGCCATCATTGAAAAATTTGGGTTGTTTTCATTTTTTGGCTATTATGTATAATGCTGCTATGGCTATTCATGTCCATGTTTTTACAGACGTATGTTTACCTTTCTTTTTCACATATAACTAGTAATGGAATTGCTACATCTAACAATAACTATGTTTAACCTTCTCAGGAACTGCCAGAATGTTTGCCAAAGTAGCTGTATCATCACACATTCCCCACAGCATGTATGAACTACTAATCTCTCTACAACCTCATCCACACTGTTGTTGGACCTGTGTCTTGGTTACTTTTCTCTCATTGCTGAGACAAAATACCTGACGTCCAAAATTAAGGCAGGAAATGTTTACGACCTCACAGTTTGTGGAGGTTTCAGTCTACACTTGGCTGGCTCCAAGGCAGAGTGGCACATGGCAGAGCGCAACAGTTCACAGCGGTGGAAGACAGCAAAAGCAACAAGAGCAAAAGGGAGGCACAGCAGGCAAGAGCAAGCCTCTTCTCTTCCCTAACACTGTATGCAAACTGCCCACCCCAGGGCAGGTGTAGCACTCACACCCATCATCCCAGCATTGGACCATGGATCAGTCACAAACTCTATAAGCCTGTACACCATGACTGCATGTGGTTTGAGGGGGAGGATCCAGACAGAAACCGTAACAACCTCTTTCTGATGGCTGTGATTGTAACAGATGTGAAGAGGCATCTTTTGGTATCTTCCTTGTGGTTAATAAGGTTAGGAACTTTTTACATATTTATTTGGCTGTTAGTATATTTTCTTTGGAGAAATGCCTTCAGATGTTCTGCCTATTTTTAAGTTGAGGTATCAGTGATTTGTGTGACTTCTTTACGTATTTTAGACACAAATCCATTACCAGATACTTCACTCACAAGTGTTTCTCCTGTTTTGTGAGTTATTTCTTCAAATTTTGATATTCTTTGAAGCACAAAATTTATTTTGGTTAAGGGTCAACTGATCTATTGTTTTGCTTCTTCATTTGTGTTTGTATTTTTCATTTGTATTTTTAGTTTCATACCTAAGAAGACTTTGTCTAACCCAAGGTCATGAAGATTTACTCCTACATTTCTTCTAAATGATTTTATGTTTTGAGTTAATTTTTGTATTTGGCATGAAAAAGAATTCAACTTCATTCTTTTGTGTATCAATACCCAGCTGCTCCACGATCTTTGTTAAAGACTAATGTGCCCACTGAACTGACTTGGCACCCTGTGAAATATTGACTGCCTGTAAATCTGAGGGTTAATTTCTGGGCTCTGTTTATTTCACTAATATATGCCTATCCCTTATACCAGTAGTATATACTGCCTTGATTACTGTTGCTTTGTAGAAACTAGAAGTGTGAATACTTTTTTTTTTTTTAAAGCAGTAGTAACTGAACCCAGGGCCTTCACTCTGAGCTCCACTCCCCAGCTGTGATAGTTACCTGTGTCAATACTCAATCACAGTATGCACATTTCTGCTTAATCACTTATTGATAGCACAGTATACCTATCTTTTGCTTGCCAAGTATTCCTGAATCTAGAAATCTTCAGTTGAACTTCTTAAAAAATGTAAGTTTCCATTCAATTTTGGGAATACAGGTAGGATAGCTTGAGTCTACGTAGAATGGAGGATCAGGTCTAGAAGTTTTTAAACTCCTTTCAATAATTTTTCTTTTTTTTTTTTTTTTTTTTTTTTTTTCCGGGACCGGGGATCGAACTCAGGGCCCTAGTGCTCGGCGGCAAGCACTTAGCCCACTGAGCTGTACCTCCAGCCCCTAATTTTTCTAATGTATAAACAAAGTACTATTAAAAGCTGATTATTCATTGTGAAATTAAAATGTAATTCCATAAAACTTTCTCAAATAGTCCCTTAATTCCACAAAGATGCATTAATCTGGATGAACTTGACAGGTTTTAACATTTAGTCCCAGGCAGACAATTTTGATAATAAGCATTCATATCAAGCTAATACTTTACAAGAACAATAAGAGTAAATTTAAGGAAGAAAAAGGGCCACGATGAAAATGAGAAAGAAAGAAGGAAACTCTGGAGGACAGAGAAGCATTATATTTTAGCACCAATAAAGGAATATACTATGATCTCTAAAATAGGAAATTATGACACATAGGGCATGTGCAAGGCCCTGGATTCAATACCCAGCACTACAAAACAACAAACAAACAGAAAACAAAAAACCTCAACATGTAAATATGCTATCACTATAGATCTTATTTCATATTCTTATAAATTTCAGCAAAAATAAAAGTACAATTGGATTAACTTTTTTTCACAAAGGCAATTTTGTACTTAAAAAATTTTATATATCAACTTTTTCTTAGGAATATGTCACATGATGAGCACTGACTATAATCCATACTAATGAACTATTCAGAATTCTTACTAGTTAGTCAATATAAATAGGGCCATAATTAATAAACCACAGTGTGAAACAGATCATCCTGCTCCTGGGCCTACAAGCAATTATGCTGTGAAATGGGGCTATTTCAATTGTTTTCTATAATTACACCAGTTTTTCAATAGTAGTTCATCAAGTAGAGAAAAAATTATGTTAAACAGAAAAAAATACATTAAAAAGAAAACATTAAAGTCAAGTTCCCTAAAAACATTTTTCCCTAAGGGTAAATTAAATCAGTACTTAAAAACTGATTTTGTTAATGCTGTGGAAGTAAATGAGCTAAGGATTGGAATTTAGAATGAGTATTTATTACACAGTAGCCAAAATTATACAACATCAGAAGGTGTATTTTACCTACATTACTTTTCTCTGAAGATATTTTAGCTAGAATTCCTGCAGTTCTACTGCTTTTTAAGTATTATTCAATGATGAATTATTCTTTGCTACACAGTGAGTTGTTACATAATGTCGGAAAGTATATCTTACCCAGCTGAGGGGGAAATGGATTACTTACACTTTTCTTTATTGCCATTGGTGTTGTGTAAGAAGTCACCATCAGATCGTGTTGTAGGAAAGTCATCTTCATCATCTTCTACCACTAAATAAAATACATTTAAGAATATTAGAATGAAGAAAGGGAATCTGTTTATTCTATGTTCAACTGAATCAATGCCCTTTGGATTTTGCAAGTGTAAGATCTTTTTTATCTTTTGTATTTTTACTAGATATCAAAGTATGCTCACTAAGCATAATTAAATAAGATATTATTTTGCCAGGCATGGGGCACATGCCTGTAATCCCAGTATTTGGGAGGCTGAGGCAGGAGGACTGCTGTGAGTTTGGGGCCACCCTGAGCTATATGATGAGTTCAAGGCCCACCTGAACTACATAGCAAGACCCTGTCTCAAAAGGAAAAAAGCAAGGATATTACTTTAATTATTCCTTCCTTTTTGTATAAGACATGGTTATTAAGTTATAACATTTTCCCCTAACCCTATCTACCCTATCTACCATGGGGCCATTTCATAACTCTCTGAAAGGCCTAGAAGGACTGAGCAGTGCTATGAAAGGGATCTCCATGTAGAAGAACACAGCTAGTCTCTGAATGTTTTAAATCTGAAATTTATGGGCTGGGGATATAGCTCAGTGGAATAAGCACTTGCCTAGCAAGCGCAGGGTCCTGAGTTTGATCCCCAGTACCGCAAAAAAAAAAAAAAAAAAAAAAAAAAAAAATCTGAAATTTAAAGGAAAATAGAACTACTTCCAAATATGTTTTCATTCATCCTACTGGGTACTTATGCCTAGAAACCCTTTTTTCTAGGATTTGCCAAGTCCAGAAAAAAAATGTAAAACTAAAGAAGAACCCCTTATGTTTTCCTCTTAGGCACAATTCTTCTATTCCTTTTCTACTTCGCATTACATTTCAATCCTCTTACTATATACATCATTCATGATGCGAATTTCTGACCCCCAACCTATTTTCTGCTTTCATCAAATTTTTTGTGGATTATTTTATAGGTTAAGTACCTATCATCCTAATATCTGAAATCTCAAATGCTGTGATTTCCCAAAATCTTTTGAGTACTGACACAATGCTACAAGTGGAAAGTAACACATCTGACATTAGGCACACACACAAAACACTGTATAAAAATATCTCCAGTTTATGCGTATTCAACGTATATGAAACATAAATGGATTATGTGTTTGTACTTGGGTCATACTGCAAAGATCTCATTATGTACATGAAAATATTCCAGCAAAACAAATTCAAAATTCTAAATAATTTTAATCTTAACTATTTTGGATAAAGAATATTTAACCTGTGTATCTTTTGAAGGACTCTACAGAAGGATTCTTCACTCTAAACTAATGTCATATGCATCGCCGTACTTCTTTACCTCAGGAGTACTTTGGCTCTATAAAGAGAACCATATTCTCTTTACCTCTTTCCCCTATGGATTCAAAACCCAACTGAATACCTTATTTCCTCCCTTGACTACATGGTAGGACTCATTATGAACATTTCTAACTATTAAATTACTTTTTCACCATTTAAAAACTTTGCTGCTCATTTATACTAACTTTTCTAATTGTAACTGGCTATTATTTACTAATACCTTGTATTCATTTCTATCCAGCTGAGTGACATCACCACTGTTATTACAGACTTCAATACCTATAATGAAACCTCTGCAGATACCTTAGTCCCAAGATTAGCTACCTTCCAGATTCTATAAATCTTTATCTCATCAATCATTTGCAAATATGGTAAATTCTAAGAAATCTATTAGCATAGAGCACCCGTGTTTTTAAATCAGTGTTTATTATCAGACAAGATCCTGGCCTTAATACTACCCATTAATTGCTTTTAGATGATACTTAATGGCTTGTATTTCACTTACCTATTAGTACCTAATTTAAGTTACAAAATTTCACTTTCATATCCTTAACTCTATGGTCAGATCCACCTATATTTTTATCATCATTCATGACTCACAGTCTTAATTTTATCTCCAAGCAAACCTAAAAAGTGCACATTGCAAGATCACCCTCAACTAAACTTTCAACTCAACTCGGATCTAAACCTTCAATTTTTAAAATTCATTTATTTTTAAACCTTCAATTTTGAGTTGCCAAATAAGGCTCTATGAGCAGAGAATCACGCCACTACACACACACACACCACACACACCTTTTTCATTTCTCTCTTATGTAATTTCAGGGAAAACAAATTTGAAAAAATTACTACTACTGGGGGTCATCCATCTCTCTCTCTCTCTCTCTCTCTCTCTCTCTCTCTCTCTCTCTTTTCCCCACCTAAGAGATGGAGTGTTACTAGATTGCCCAGGCTGGCCTCAAACTCCTAGACTCAAGTGATCCTCCTGTTTTAGCCTCTTGTGAAGCTAGGACTACAGATAAATGCTACTGCACCCAGCTAAGGAAGGATGTCATTTGTAGTCTTCAATATATGAAAAACCCATTCCTAAAAAGCTTTTAGGTTCTATATTGGGTCTGGATAAGTATAGTATTTATCACAGAAATGAAATCTCTTTCTTTACATTTATTTACCTTGTACTTTTGAATTCAGATAAAAATCATGCTTACCAATTGAAATTACAATGCAGCTATCCCTAAATTAGTTGCCTGGCCTAATCCCAAATAGTCAACTTTCACATACTGTTTGTTTTGACTTTCATGTACTGTTTAAGATCCTTCACTTTTTAGGTTTCTTAAAATAACCCTACTTTTTTGCATCTCATCAATGAAAACTTAATACTGTTTTTTACCTTCCTCCCATTTCTACCTTTATCTTTCCTACAGTAACAGATATTTCATCATATTATAACACAGTAATTCTAGGCTTTATGTATTCTTACAAGTTAAAGGATGTTTCTTTGAAAAAATCCATAAGCCCTCTAAGTAATATTTGCTTTTCTTTTTCTGCTGCCCTCCCCTTCTGTCTCCAGAGGCTTATGAGGCTGGCTTCTACTTCTACGAGAAAGCTGTCTCCTTCACACTCCTCAGTATCCTGGTTCAGTAGGAGGAGGGGTGAAAGTTATAAGAGATTACTCCTCTTCTATAACCTTTGCCTCCCAAAAACACAACAACCTTTTTCAATGGTAGGCTCTCTCTTTATACAACCTATTTTTACAGACCATCTCCATCTTTTGCTTTACTTCCTGACCCTATGCTGTTTCCTCTTTTTAGTGGAAACTTCTACATTTTAATTTTCTTTACAGGCTTTCAATAGAACCTCCAACATGGTAGCAAATTGCACATAAAACTATTAGAGAACAGATGTTTAAAGAAAAACAAATTGGCAGGTGATGACTATGTACTAAATGTATCTTTGGTTTAGGAAGATGGAGAATATCAAGCAGAGGCCAGATAATCCCCAGAATGCAAATTGCTGTTTGGATTCTGCATGATTTCTTTTTGTTGTGCTAGTGGCCCTGGGATGCTTGTCTTGGCCTGGAAGTTTTGAGGCTCTGGGCCAGTGCTGGGGTTGCCTATTTGTTTTTGTTTGAAAGAGTAAGAAGAGAGGTGGAGCTTAGATGCTTTCAAATTCGTATTTGTTGGCCTTGCTTGACCAGATGTTGGCTGAAGTTTTGGTGAATTGCATGGTGCGACTACCAGTGACTTCTCAGAGGTGGGAGTCCTACTCGGAGAGGATTCAGAATCTGCAGGAGATGCCAAAGAACTCCAGATGGATGACTTTAAAAGCTGCAAGGACTTGGGCTGGGATGGCTAGCCCACTCACAGAGACCGACCTCTTCCAATCCCCAAATCTTGGTCCTCTGTGCTTGACTGGGCAGGTGTCAGAAGAGAAGGTACAAAGTGTGTGTCATTGCTTGATTTTTTTCCAACTGGGAAGGCACTGGAGTAGTCGTGGTCATGTTCTGAACTGTGGGCTGGAGAGGAAAGGCCGGTCTTCCAAATCACTGCTGCTTTCCTGTTGTGAGCCACACAAACAGCTTCCAATTAGATGTGCACTGTCCTGAGGCAAGCCCTGGGCCATGCATTCACCGTGGGCCTCCATGTGTGGTGGCTTTGTTAGTTTTCCTTGGGCGTGGTCTGTGGGTCTGGGAAGGATACAGAAGGCTGTAGTACTTAAGGAGGAATTCTTCTCCAGGGTGTTTGGGTATATTTATCAGCATATGTGCATTTTTTTCTCTTTGGTTTTTGGTGGCACTTACACTGGGTTGCCAGTTGATGTTCTAACAGTTGAATTTTTTCATTTTTTAATTTCACCTTTCAGCTGTTTTATTTCATTTAATAAATCACATTTAATAAATCTTCGTTCTTATAGGTCTCATCAACATCTTCTGGTTTTGGACTGGAGGGCAACAATAGCTGAATGTCATGCAGCTGCTTTAGTTTGAGTGGCTGTGTTTTCATGGCAGGCAGTCCTGGACTATGTGCCGCAGGATCATCTCATCTAGCATTGCCATGTTTTCCGGGATGTCTACAAACACTTTCTGCGCCTTGAAAAAGGGGGTTCCTCCATAGCTTCCAAAATGACCCAAAGGTGCTTCTCTGTAAGAAGAGCCTCTGCTCAAGTCACTTTTCCCATGGTGATGATAGTGGTCAGCATGGATGAGTTGTTAATGTTTTGTCCACTCCACCTCTGGGGTGGCCTTTTCCAAAATTCCTCCTGAGAGCTGCAGATTTCTGTAGGATCGGTCAAAGTGGTTCATATTGTCACACTCCACACTGTCAAAAGGCGTATCCTCACGCAGATCCATATTGAGCATAAAATCATCATCCTCAAACTCACATGATTCATATTATTCAGAATATCTGTGCTGTTCAATTCAGAAGATTCATAGCTCCCAACAGGATGGATATTTCCAGTGGGTTCCAAGCCATCTTCATCCTCCATGTATGTCCCATCAGAGCTATCAGATGGAGAGAGTTCAAATGAAGAACCAGCTCTGTAACCTGTATCTAGTGAAATTAAGTTACTTCCAGAGGTGTGTTTTGCACATTCACTCCTGTCAGATACACTTATATCTAGCCACTCATTGGTTTTACTGAAGTCCTTTTTATTTTCCTTAGAGGAATCAAAGACATCCTTTGATGGAAGACTCTCATGCTTTTCTTCTTTGAGAGAAATTTCCTCTGGAGTTATTCTAGTTCTGTTGGAGTTTTCTGTATCTATAAAATCATCACTAAAGTCTTCACTTAAATCATTATTATCAGAAGATGACAAAGAAGACAATGAAATATCCACATCATTACTCAAGTATCTAATTTTAGCATCGTTTCATGGTCTGGTTATTCTCCGTTCTGTAACTTTCATTTTCAGTTAGTTCTTGGTCCTTCTTAGTAGTGCTGTCCTTAGTAAAATCTGCAGTCTCTTCCTCTGCACATGTCAGCAGGAATTTTTATTACTATCAACTGTGAGAGTTCCAGCAAATGGAGGTCAGCTAGATTTCATAAGAAAAGGATGAACCATCCTATAACCCCAAAAGAAAGTTACACCTGGGCTGTTTGGTAAAGCCAACTTCTTGCCACCAGCAGTGTAAGGCCTATGAAATCATACCCCAAATGTTCATTCCCATTGAGTACTTCTGACTGCTAGGAGTTCTTGTTAGTATACTTGACCGGAGGCATACGAATGGGTAGCTATTGGTTCTGGTAAGACTTTGTGAGATCTAGAGTTCTACTGAAGGAATGTGACCTGGTTATAGATGAAGGGGGAAAGAATGAATTCTCAATGGAATGTGAGGGCCAGGGATATAGCTCAGTGGCGCAAGTGCCTGCCTGGCAAATGCAAGGTCCTGAGTTCAATTCCCAGTACTAAGAAAAAAAAAAAAAAATCCAAAAAACAAGTATCAGTGGAATGTGAAAAACCCTGTGATCTTACCATTTTCTCACAAGTAATAGATTTAATATTGTCTGAGACTGTGTTAAGCTTTCTCCAGAACTGCTTCTGGCAGCACAGGAGTTTTTCTAGGCCTTTGCATGCCGCTAGTCGATCGGTTGCCAGAAAATCCATTCAACTGAGATTTTGGAACACTGATGGAAGAAAAGGAAGTCCTTCCCAGTAATGTGCCTTTGGTGAATTTACCCAAATTAGATGGCCCAGAAAGAGACTTTTGGTGTGATTCTTCTGTAGATGACATAAACACAGTGGATGGCTTTGCCATCTTTCATGTGAATAAGGAAGCACCTTTCAAACCTCCTTTTACTCCATTTTTATCAAGCCTTCCTTGAGTAGGAGCATGTTTTTCAGGATTGATTAATTTATCATGTAAATTTCGAGTATTACTATGCTCTTCAGTACTTTGAGCACTAAGCTGGCATTTATTTGCTTTTCTTCAGTTAAATGAATGGGACAAAGAACAATCAGATCCATTGTCTTTGGTAACTGTTCCCATTGCCACTCTTAGATATTCCTAGGAAATTAACAGCCGTCCCGTCTGTCACTGGCTGCAGCGTACTTCTTACAGATTTTGCTCCATACTTTGGCAACTTAGAACCCAAAAATGTTTTGTGTTTTTTCTTCCATGAGCTATACAGCATTTGTTCTTAAAATTTGTAAGAATCATGCGTGGGTCATGCTGCCTCCTTGGCCACAGCCCAGTTGCCAGTCACCCAGCAACCTGTGGGCCTGAGGACTGAAGGTGACTCCATGGCGTGACCGTGGACCCCACTGCCCAAGCTGCAGCAGCAGCCAGCAACTCCACTGTGGCCTGAAGGAGCACTGGACTCCTCAGCTGCTGTGCCTGCTCCTGACCCTATGCTTTTTAACACTGCTTATGCTTCCAGTAAAATTTCTACTTGCCAAGACTTGATGGGTCTCCCATCTTTCTAACCATTTATCCATTTTACTTTAAAAATCAAATTCCTTTTGCTCCTCATTCTTCTAGTCTCTCTCCTTAGATATTTATCCTTCATACCACATGAGAATTAAACTGTTAACACTGCAACTTTTTGGAGCTGAGTGTGGCCACGCATGCCTATAATTCCAGAACTTGAGCAGTCATGGCAGGAGGATTGCTGAGAGTGCAAGACCAGCCTGGGCTATAAAGTGAATTCAAGGTTAGCCTGAACTGCATAGTGAAACCATATTTCAAACACACAAACACACACACACACACACACACACACTTTTAAAAAATGCTAATACCAGCCTCATTATTTCCTACAGAATGTGCCCAAAGGAGTGTCTACTCCAAAACTCAACATATCTCAAAGTAGCTCCATAAAGAGACTAGCTACGTAAACACTGCTGTTTCATTCCTTACTAAGGAACTCTCACCTCTGTCAAAAGGGATGAATGTGACATTTATCTACATGTTGAGCCTACTATAAAATTATAGAGGATTCATCTAAAGTATTTAACATTATTCAGAGCACATACTAAAAAACACTATAAAATTTAATGACGGTGACACTGCCATTACAGTTTGTATCTAACGTCCTCCTAAAGCCTCACGCACTCAAAGGTGGGGATTTGGGAAGTGACTGGATCAAGGAGTGCGACACTCAGTGGAGAAATCCACTGATGAGTTTATAGCTAGCAGTGAAGTTGGGAGGCAAAGGTTTAAAACACTGAGAGGTATGTAGACACTCACTTGGATTTATTCTTAACATTCCAATCTGTTATAATCACTTACAATGCTTAATCTTTTGCAAACATTTCAAATCATGTCCTTACCTTTAACAGCAAGTAATTTTTCAAGTTACTAATATGAAAACTGATTTTTTAGATTAATCTCAACTGTTCTTGGGTTCAGTTCACCTAGTAGCCTACCAGAACCAAACATGTCTTTTTCATAACCCCCACCTCCCTCAGTACTGGGGATTGAATTGAACCCAGGGCACTCATATTGAGCTACATCCCTAGCCCTTCTTTATCTTTTATGCTAAGATAGGGTCTGCTAAGTTGCTCAGGCTGGGCTCAAACTTGTGACCTTCCTACCTCAGCCTCTCAGCGTGCTGGGATTACAGGCATGTGCCATCACGTCTAGTTATTTTTTAATGCCCAATACTCAGTACTGCAAAAGTGATGAAAACAAGAGTTACTGCTAACACAGTGGCAACAAAGCACTCCTTGTCCATCACTGAGGAACCTTTAACATACTCTTAGGGATAGGTGACGTCCTTTGAAACCACATTCTAATACAAATCCTGCCTCTCCATCTCTTTTACCAAGACTCCAATCTGTTTTGCTAAATCTCATCTTTGGAACTTGTACATTTCTGCCTTCTTTATTGCTGCAACAACCCAAATTTAACCACATTAACAACAGCAGCTACTACTAATTAAGTTTTTGTTGTTAAACAGTGCTGAGGTACATATTCTTATTTAATTTTCACAGTCACATGTGCTGGACATAACATTAATTTTACAGTTGAGGAAATAAAAGAAATGTTAAGTAATCTAATGTTTTTAGATTAAGCTCAAGTCATTAAATTAATTACAAATAGAAGAGCATGGTTAGAACTTAACTTTTAATGTGGTATATATGTCTTGATTTTTAAGTCGAATAATATATTTGGAAACAGGCAATTCTGCAACTACTAGAGTATCAAGATCTAAGGGTATCAAGGACTAACCTCTACTTCCTCGATTGTAACTTTGTCTCTCAAATATTATAACACTATTGGCAATACTCAAAGATTGTAAAGCTACTGTAACACTATTGGATCACTGAAAGATAAACAAAACCCATTTCTATATGCATCATGTTTTTGTATAATGGGCTAATTTTCAAGGAAAAAAAGGTAATGTAATCTGTTTAATCTGGTCCAGGCATGGTGGTGCATGCCTATAATCCCAGCAACTCAGGAGGCTGACGCAGGAGGATCTTCGTGAGTTTCAGACCAGCCTGGGCTACAAAGTGAGCTGACGGACAGTTTGAACTGCATAGCAAGACCATCTCTCAAAAAGAAAAAAAACTCAAAACCTGTTTAATCTGATAAAAGAGGTATACTCTCAGTTTAGCTGGATTTATTTTTTATTTTCTTTTCTTATTATTTTTTGAGACAGGGTCTTACTGTGTCGCTCAGGCTGGCTTTGCACTCACTATGTATCCTAGGCTGGGCTCAAACTCCTAGCAATCCTTCTGCCTCAGCCTCCCAAGTGCTGGGAATACACGTGCATGCCACCATGTCTGACTCAGTGGATTTATTTTTAAAGAAAATTATCAAATGTTAAAAAAACAAAAACAAGATATTAAAAATAAAGAATTTCAAAGCTATTTAATTTGGACAAAATTAAGTACTTTAAGAGGATTTTTTTGTTTCTGAGCAAGAATAGATAATTGAATGTACACTCTAATATAAATCTAGAGTGTCTATAATCCCAGCACTGGGGAGACTGAAGGAGGAGGATTGCTGCGAGGTTGAGGCCAGCCTGGGCTACAAAGTGAGCTCAAGGCCAGCCTGAACTGGATAGTGAGGCCCTGTCTCAAAAACAAAACAAAACAACAAAATAAAGGAAAATCTAAAAAACTTAACACATTTAAAGACAATGATTTTCAAGAATCTAAGTATCAAGTAAAAAAGGCAATGATCCCTGAGAGTTAGAAAACAAATGGTGTGAGCTTAATGACTGTCCCAGCTCACTGCCTTGGGAGTTTTTAAACTGTATAGAAAGGATAAGGAACCCAAAGGGAGACCTGTAGACTCTAGAGATAAGGAGACAGACCTAAGAATCCAAACAGACAAAGGCAAACAAGAGTTCACAAGGGTAGTAAGTGGGGTGGGGGAGGAACACGGGACAGGAGGGAGAGAGAGACAAAGAGAGAGAGACAGAGAGACAGAGACACAGTTGGGAAGGCAGGCAGGCAAGCAAAGACAGTGAAAGAGAGGAGCAAGAACAGTGGGAGGAGGGCGATAGAGGAGGAAATCTGTGAATTGACTCCAGATCTGGAGAACTAAATAAATGCTGTCTAAGACTCATCAAGGGGCAAATTTATTAGACATAAAAATGTGAGATGTTTCATATTATCAAGATATCAGATACCACTTTTCTAAGAGAATAAAAAAATATCATTTAGAAGTCTCCGTGGCATCTGGTAAAGATGATCAGAAATGAGTTAGCATGTGTTATTGAAGTCCTGAAGTTACGTGGACTCCAAAATCTGTTGCACTAGGAGTTTGAAGCAAAAGTGACTACAATAGCCTTTATTACTTAAAGACATTACCCGATAAGATCAAGAAGTTTTAAATACATTCATTCTCCAAGTAAAAATAGTGGTAATAGCCTACTTAACCTTTATCCCTTTGAAGTTCATCCTTGGAGACAGCATCAGCACAGACATCAAAGTACTTCTGGAGAGTATCAACTTGTCTGCATAGGATGTCTCTAAAGGTTTCCATTTCAGCCAATTTCTCACGTAAACTGTGGCCTTTCTGTAAAACACAAAGAGGAGGATATAATTCATGTGAAACAAAATTGTACTTTATTTGATTTTATGGTATTTTATCTCCTTTTAAGGTCTGTACCTCAACACTGAGGTAATTGGATAAAGAGACAAATTCCAGTTAATAGTCTTAAAAATAGGCTTAAAAATGACAAAACGACTAATCTAGTAGCTTGATAGCTAAAATTCATGGGAAATAAGAGAGAAATAATGCCTGACAATTTACTAAAACAATTATTTTTCACTTTCAAATTAAGACACGGGGAGGAGAAATTGATTTTGAAATGGCAGAAGTGTAAGGGTATACTTTTATGATACTGCCAAGCATCATCTAGGAAACCTTCAGGAGGAGGTATATCTGATCATATCGTATCTGAGTATTTTGCAATTCTTTTAATAAAAGAAGTGATTCTTGTAAGCAGAAATACTATGAACTTTACTCTGTGCAGAGGCAATTTACTAACCTGTGGACATTGATCAGTTTTGCATTAATTAGAAATTCATTTCAGTAGTCAGATTCTCCTGAATTATATTTAATTATATCTTTAACGAATGAAATAAAATCTGATGTTTTTATATTTATATGAAGCATGATTTCACTCTTTAAAATGTTATCCTATTAACAAATTCAAGTAAGACTGTATGAAAATTTTTTCAAAACTCATGCAAGTTCTGTGCAGTCTCCGAAACTAAACACAAATTATGTTGCTTTGACTTAAAGCATTCATACTCACAAACCTTGAATGAAGAAGTGGATGTTGCAGAATAGCCACTTGCTCCAGACACCAGTGACACCATCGAGCCATGTCGACGTAAGCTGGATTCGGATCCATATCCTGATTCAGTCTAAAAAGAAAAGAAGCTACATGAAGAAAAATTTAAATAAAAAATATTTAAGAGAAAAAGAAATAAACAAAATTATAACAATAATTAGCAGTTTGGGTTCCCTCAAGAAACACACTAACTGATACAAGCACTGCCTTTTAATTCCTAATTGTCCTTTAATTTAAATGTTTATTGAATACCTACTGTGTGCCAGACTAGTAGGCTATATGAGTGTTTAGTAATAGGAAAACTACCTGAACTGGCCAAATTCATAGAAACGGAAAATAGAGATGTGATTACCAGAGGCTGGAGGAAGAAGAATGGACATTCAACATTTAAGGGGTACAACAGAATTTCAGCTGAGAAGGACAAAAAAGTTCTGATGGTAGAGGGTGGTGATAGCTGAACAACAGCGTTAAAATATTTAATGCCATAGAACTGTACACTTCAACATGATTATATTGGTAAATTCCACATTAGGTATATATTAGAATTTTTAAAAAATGGATCAGACAAAGCAAAAATAATATTATGAAAACTTCCAGGACTAGTTCTTTATACATGAGTCGCTTATTGTGACATTGCTAATGTATTACTGTCCCATAAGCTTTTCCTACCACACCAGGCAGTTTGTCACTGTATGTTTTTCTTTCTTTTACCCCCTCCCACCCTTTTTGGGTTAGTCCATGTTTGCAATACATAACGATTACTCTTCACCCCCTTCCCCGCCCTCCTCTCACAATGACAGGAATTAAATTATAATAGTTCCTGTTTTATAATTAGGATTTGAATGAAACCTTTCTGGAAGCTGAGTGCTATCTTTTTTACTTTTGTAGCCACCCTGACAGCTTATGGGACAAAGAAAAGTCATTTTTACCAGTTAACCATTACACTGGAAAGAAAACTAGAAAACTGGAACTTTGGGATACTTGGGTACAGATGCAGCACTGATAATACAGTACTTTTATTTCATTTGAATGGAATTGGTACTTTTCTGAGCATCAATTTTATATTCCAGCCTCCTTAATACAAACGAAGCACTAATAATATGGACAAAATATCTGAATAAAAATAACATCAAAATACCTTAAAATAAGTAATCTGAATCTCTACTTTTTAAAAACAAAGTGAATCAAATGCTTCTGTGGATTTGAAATAGTATCATGTTTCTGATGGTTTTAAACAGGACTCATATTTAATAGCTTTTAATCATTTCAATGGAGTCTAGGTTTCTCAAACAAATTTTCTTTTAAAAAATTAGAAATCAGTACTGTAAACAAAGGCATAAAAACTGTATTATATATAATTTTAGCCTTACTAAGTTTAAGAGGTAAAATAATTAGTTATTTTTGGCATCACATCAATAGAAAAAATAAAACAAAATTTCATAACAAAATAATAAGGAAACAACAATAGTCAAATATCATCTTCAAAGTAGTTACTCAGTATAAGACATGGGCATAAAAAATTCTCCAAACCATATTACTTCCACAAATCTTTCTCTTCAATGAACAAAGAGAAACTAGTAGTATAACTCTTACATATTTTTTTCCTTTCCTCTGCCTTGCTCTCCCACTTCCCTCACTCTAGTTCCTCTTTCCTTTTGAACAATTTCTTCCCATTTCACAATATCTATTGTAAATTTTGGTCCTTATTTATTCTTTCAGTTTCTCATACCATGGAGACATTACAGTGTTTATATATGTGTATCACATCAATAGAAACACCTAGAAATTACTTTAAGTTACTTCATTTTCAGTATTAAAATAAGGAATCATTAAAATTATATATATTACAGAAAATATTTGTAATGATATTTTACATCCTCAGTACTCCAATTCCTAAAATGCAATTAACTGTTTGTCTAACTATGATATTATTCTAATAGGCAAATATTCTTTTAGGTATAAGAAACATTAAACTTCAATGCTTATTTATTTAGCAAACAAAACTGTTTCCTTGATTTATGCAAATGATATTAACATTGAAAACATTAAGTAACACTACATTTATCTGAAATTTGATATTGCAGGAACTCAGGGCTTCTGGAATAGTGTCAAAAGAAAAAAATTATAATTTTTTAAGGAAGAAAGGAAGTCTAAAAAGAGACTGAGGACACACTATCTTTTAAAAATAGCTACAAGAAGCAAATTTTATAATCAATGCCAAGCAAAAAAAAAAAGCTCTCTCATTAACTAAGGTTGGCTTAAAAAAAAAAAACTGCTAAATTTATTGACTTCTAAATTCATTAGAGGAATTAATGCTACCTAAACTTAAAAAAAAAACCTAAGGCAACATTCCAGAATTCTTGCTTCATGTTCTATTATCTTTTCAAGGTCAACTGTATAATGTACCTTTGTATGAAAATAATTTTTTTTCCTGGGCTGGGGACATAGCTCAGGGGTGGAGTGCTTACCTATCACGCATGAAGCCGTGAGTCCAATCCCTAGCATTCCAAACATAAATAAAACATGAAAAAAGTAAGTAAACTGCCTTATTCCAAATAATCTCTCATTTGTATTACCTTTATCCAGCAAATAAATATTTAAGTACTACCTATATCACACTAAGATTGTCTTAAAGCATCTAGGAACTTAGAAAAACCTATGTACCTTCAGCTTCCTAGACTAACAATCCACTGGCCAAAATTCACCTACACCTCTACCCCTCAATCTGTAATACATAAATTCAGGTTATCCGGAAACTCCTAAACAGAAAATGAGTTCTCCAAGGACCTCAGTATAGTAGGTGCCAGGCCTACCAACAAGTTATTTTGGGAGAACATTCAGAAGTTGGGACTCATTTGTAATCCGACAAAGTTTAAATCTTATCCGGTACACCTGTAAAAGTTGACAACTTGCTGTATATGGAGCACAGATGTTCGTGAGAAGATAAGACTTCTTTATATGCCTACTTTATGGCCTGCCTACCAGGACATTCTGAGATAAAATGCACTGGAATCCCCTGTATTTTTTTCTTTCTTTTAAAAAACTTTGTTATTAGTACATGTCTGTAGTATGTAATGATTATGTTATCGTGGGGAGCTGGTACATGTAGATAACACATTTTAATTCTTTCTACATCCCCTCCCCAGTTTCTCTTGATCCCCTTCACATTTCCAAAAGCTGTATCTCATGTTTCCTGTTATCTATGTTTTATTTTGTACTTTAATTTATTTATGCTTTGGGTTTCTCATATAAGAGAAAGAGAATTATCTGAAATTTAAGCTTGTGTGCCTGATTTATATCACTTAACATTATGGCCTCACAGTGCACCCATTTTCCTATAAACGACTTTGGTTTATCCTTCTTTATAGCAGAGTAGTACTCCAATGTGTACAAACCACAGAATCCTTTACATGGCCTGTCTGCCTTTCCTTGTTAGTTCAGAACCTTAAGAGACCATGGTCACCATAAAATTTGCTTTCTGCCGGGCACTGAGTGCTCCAAAAATATTAACAATTAGAACTCATTTGAATACAAGGAAAGATGAAAAAGTAAAGTAAAAAGGAGTGGGAAAAGAATAGAAGTAACTAACTGGCAAGGAAAGAGGAACAATGCCCTGAAGGTGCAAGGTCTTAACCTTGAGCAAACTTGCCCATAACTGCCAGCATCGACAAGAAGAGAGATGTAACGAGGAGGAGAGAGAAGACCAAAGGAAAAGGAGCATGAAAAGAGGAGAAGGAGAAAGGAGTCTTAGGAACAGCTTCTTCAAATTCAAACTTTTAGCACATACCAGTCACAAATAAAATTGTGACTCAAAGGTGCTGTGCTAGGTCATACACTTACAACGACTCCAGTTTCTTCTAGTCTCTTCTGACAACGATGCTAACTTTCTAAGGGAAGCATTTGTACATTTTGTTTTATGAGTTTAGTAATGCTCTTTCATTATATATAAATGTAGCAGACTGCAGTTAGAGATAGGAAGAGTCTCTGTCATAGATGGATAATATAAAAAATTTCAGAATTAAGTATCTCAGATACCTGTGAGGTTTTCATTTCTAAACAAAAATTAATCCGAATCATCAATTTAAATACAAGTCCCTATAATTTACAATCCACATTTTATATTAAAAAATTTTTCTTGAGAAATACTCAAACCCAACAATTTGTAACTTAAATTCAAATGAGTTTGCTCTCCATTTTCTAGCTCCTATCACTGCATCTTGAACAGAGCAAGTCAAAACTGTTAGTATCTACTAAAGGTCTCAAATAAAATATAAACATGGAAAGCTAACTTCTTATAGGCTTCTCTAATTATCCAAATTTCACCCTTTTAAGCCAACAGACATTAGAAAACAAATACCCTTAGTACGGTAATTTTTATGCAACAAGTGTTTAACAATGAATAAGTGAAAGTTTACTATAAATGGCTTGGTTTAATTGTATATCTAACTCTTACCAAGTTTCATTTAATTTGATGATAAATTACAGAAATCATTTCAAGGAAAAAGAGAACATGAATTCCAATTCTATTCTCATTTAATGTAAATAATGAAGATTCACCATTTTACTATAAGAAAGGCACAGAATTGGTTTTCAATCTCTCTTGAAAAGCAAATCTATCATCAAAGGTATCAATATTTTTTAAAAAACTAAGCCATAGGCACCAAAAAAATTTCTACAAATTATCAAACTATTTTGAAACCTGGCAATATTGTCAACACATCTATTTCAGTTTCCCAAAATGTCAACTTTGAAAGCAACAATTTGACTTTATACGGTCTGCTTTTTGAGGGTAGAATGGAGGAAAGTAAAAGTAGAAATGTAGGTAAGTTATGGTCATAACTGACACACTATTACAGACATTCTTGAAAAACTGTAACACAATATGAATATAGATCCATTAACCCGTAGAATGAGTTTACTACTAATACATTGTTAAATATTGTAACACGCTTTCAAAATCCCATTGGTATAAATTTGGGGGCTACTATTTTAAAGGCATGCTGGTTTTTATTTCCCTAGGCCTTCTACGAGAAACAAGTTGAGCTGGGCATGGGGGTGTATTCCTGTGCTCCCAGAACTCAGAGATAGGGAGGCAACAAGATCTACAAGTTCTAGCATAGCCTAGAGAACTTAGCAAGACCTTGTCTCAAAATAAATAAAAAAGGGTTGAGGATGTACATAAAGGCCCTAGGTACAATCCCCAGGCTGAGAAAAGACGAGGGGGACGGAGGAAGAGGAGGGGGGTAGGAAATAAAGGAAGAAGGAAGGAAGGGACTTAACTGAACTTACAAGATCTAATCATTAACGGTATTTTGGAAACATCAAGTTAATAAAATGCATAATCTGGAATTCAAATATAGTTATAACAGGAGTATTTTTCATTTTCAAAACATCCGCTTAAAGATTTCTCAAACAAATTGTTTCGCAAAAAAATTATTTTCCAACTTCGGTGGTGTAAGCAGTGTTTCCAAACATGTTTTGCATAAACACAAAATGTTATTTTGGTTCAACAAAGCACTGATAGAATGCTACACAGAACACACTTTACTTCTAAATACCACAATAGTGAGTGTACTAAAATACTGCTCTCCATTTTAAAAAATGAAGGAAGGAAAGGGAAGGAGGAAGCGGGGTGGGGCGTAGGGAAGGAAAGGATCATTTGGCCAGTAGAGGGAGTCACAGTATTTTCAGATGGTATACTTGGAAAGCTGAATAAGGGTTACTATTGGTCAAAGTAGTAACCTTTGAACTATTTCCTGTACATATTCTGTGTACCTTGTCGATTAAGAACATGTAAAAGTATTATAAATTAAGTCAATAGCTCAAAAAGTTAAGAATAAAGTAGAAAAAATTCCTAAAATCTAACTGAAAAAGAAAACTTCCTTAAAGTCACAGCTAAGTCTCATAGCTCAATCATATAAAAGATACATTCACCATTTTGCATTGTCTGTTCATTAGCTTTCTATATCCCAAAAGTGGTATAAAATGAGCAAAAACTTTGGCTTTTAAATTTTTTAAATAATACCTTCCCTTTGAAAAACTGATTTTTTGTGCATAACAATCTCCTGCGAGAAACAGGAAACAATGTGAGAAACTATCTCACACGGTCAAAAATTACCTGATAGTGACAGCTCCCCTTTCTCCCCCCTCCTGCCCCAAGTACACTGTTTCTGTTTTAATTATGGAAAGAGAAAAATACATGATTAACTATCAAGAGCTATGGAGGATTTTTCTGAAACTGAACTCTGAAACCTGTAACAAAATCAAACAAGCATGCTGTGCTCTGTGCACCTACAGAGACATCTACTTTCAACATTATCTCAACGCAAATCATATTGGAAGCATGACACTGTAGCCAAGAAAGCAATATAATCAACAGAAATGTAATTTAAGGTACAATAAACTACAGCAGCAACAATTTTATTCTTGTCTAATTATTAATGAAGAACTGTTCTTCTCCCTTCAATTTAATTTTTACATCATATATGTTTGATGGTGTCATTAGGTATGTTTATAATTGCTATGTGTTCTTGCTATATAGTAAACCTTTTACTAAAACATTCTTTTTATCTCTTCTGAACTTTTCTGATTTAAACTGTATTTTGTTTGATACTTGAATAGCTGCTTCTTTAGTTACTATTTGAATTTTTTCCTCTATCGTTTCACTTTCAATCTGTTTCTACATTTGAAATGAGTGTTTTTATAGCACATAGTTGGATCATGTTTTTATTCACTGTGAATCTCTGTCTTTCAAGGGAAAAGTTGGATTAATTTATAAATGAAAGTATTAATAGAAAAGAATTTCTCATTTTGCTTTTATTTTATTAAGTGCCTTACTGTATTTTTATAAATTTCCTGCATTAGTCTTCAATATTTGACTTTGGGGTATTTTAATTTTTCTTATTTTCTTTTGTGTACTCTGTTCTCTTTATTTCCTTCTTTTCTTTTCTGTCTTTTTTGAGGTACAATGGATTGAACTTAGGGCCTTGTGCATTCAAGGAGATTGCTCTACCTTGGAGCCTACCAATTTTGTTTTTTTCTACAGCTACTTTCTTTGTGGTTACCACACAGATTACAGTTAACATCCTAATGTCTTAATACTCTAGAATTCAGAAAAAAAAATAGAATTCATCTGTATATATACAAAAACTATTCTTTTGCAGCTGCCACTACGCCTTTCAATTGATATCTGATATTACATATACATACAGAGTGCACCAAAACACAAACTAGTAATTCTTTTAAGTGCATTAGTCTCTAATACAGAAAATAATTCATGGACTTAAAAGCACAGTTGCAGTATCACCGGCGTTTAATCTAAGTGTTTTTTAAATAAATATAGTGGTCCCTTAAATTATGTAGAAAAGTTAGAAAGACAAACTTATTAAAATGCTAATAGCTTTTAACTGTCCATGTATATACCTCTACCTTTGGCTTCTTCATACTTTTGAGTTACTGTCTAATTTGCTGATGTGTCACCTTGCAGGTTTCTTTTATTTCTTACAATGTGGGTCGAGTGATAATAAAATCTGTTTTTCTTTGTTTGTGCATATCTTAATTTCTCCATCACTTCTGAAGGACACTTCTGCCAGGTACATAATTCTTGGTAGAGAGCCTCTTCTTCTTTTAGCATTTAGAATATATTAGCCCACCACCTCCTGGACTTCAAAGTTTTTGATGAAAAAGCAGGTAATCACATTGAGGATCCTCTGTATGTAATGAGTTGCTTCTTTCTAGTTGCTTTCAGGATTCTGTTTCTTATAAATTATATTATAATATGTATATGTCTTCAAGTTTATCTTATTTGGAGTCCACTGAATTTTTTTGAATGTTTACATTAAAGCCGTTCATTAAATTTGAGAAATATTTTCATTAGATATTCATTTTCTCCCTTCATCCCTTTCTTCACCTTCTGGTAATCTCACAGCAAGTATGGAAACTTGATTTTCCTTCTTCTGAAGGGTTTAATTTTTCTATTGTGAAAGGTTTAAAAAAACGTTTTTCTAAATTAGTGTACATTTGCAACACATAACAATTAACATTCATGTTGGGTGTTTTATGGTTACAAGATGGCCTCTCTATCAAGAAGCAGTTTAAGATATAAAGGTGAGGTCTTCTTGGGTCTTTTCTAAGCCTTTTCTAGGCCATTCTTTGCACATGCACACTTTCTTATTTCTCCCATATATGCAGTTATTTCTAAATGTTTTAATCTTTAATGTCTGGCTCCCAGAGGGAAGAAAGAGAAAAATGAAATGGGAAGAAAGGGCACTGGAAATTACTCCACTTGGAAGGAGAGGGGCTTGCCCCAAAGGAACAAGAAGATGTAACAGTGGTTGCCAGCTCTGGGTCTGAACCTCTGGTGATCAAAAACAAATCCCTAATAGTCATTTCTTGGTATTCAACTGTTCTGAAATTTTCCTGTTTGCTACTTGTTACATTTTGACTCACTGTTTTGGTAGTCGTGCCTGCCAAAAACAATGAACGAGTACCAAAATATCACTGTATTGGGAGGGCAGAGTACCTTGTACTCAACCTGGCTCCCAAAAATGTGTGCAGGTTGCTCCCAGAACACAGGGATGGTTGCCTATAAAGATGCTGCCAGTTTTCAAGGTTCTGAGAGGAATTCTTCATGCTCCTAATCTGCCACCTTCCAAAATCTGCTTTCCATTCCTAAAGCATTTCTGGGAAAATGTACACAGAATAAGGAACTATACCAAGATGAAGAGCAACTGGGCTTTAAGATTGAAGACAGTTTTGTATTTTTCCCCTACTCAAATCCCAAGAAACAACCCTTTTTGCTCACTAGTGTTCACTTTCTGACAAGATACTTGCTAAACTACCCACTTAGACATTTAGGAAGTGGCTTGATGTAGTATGGGACTAGTCTCATCCATACAGGATGCCATACTGGCCTGCTATTCTCAGTGGGACTCATTTAACTATGTAATTCATTGCTCTAGTAAAATTCTTGCCCATAAGTGCCATCTTGGCCTGGCCCACTTCCCACATAAGACTACAATTGGCCTATAGGAGGACTACAGGAAGGCAACCCTGCATCTTTTGAATGAACTCAACTCCCTCCCAAGAGAAATTCATGAATAATCTTTCTACTTACTAACTACAGTCAGCTTCTTTTTACCCCTAATCCTCAAATCAGGCCCCATCCATTGATGGGGGGTTGATTTGTTAGTCATTTCTCCTTTACTCTCCCTATTCTATAGCCAAGAATATAAATTTTTCTTTAATGTTCAATTTTGCCAGTAGCTCCGTGATTCTGAAAGGGATAAAGAACCTAGTCAGGGATCAAAAATTGGTAAAATAAGATAATTCTACTTTAAAAAGTTCAGGTGGGAGAGGCCAATAAAATGTATGCAAGAAAATAATTTGCAGGGATAGTTTTAAAAACTTGATAGGAATTGTTAACTCTAACTACATGAAAAGATTTATTTTTATAGAGTTGAAGAATGATTAATTTTTTTGTTTTCACCTATGTGGCTATGAAAAAAGCTGAAATGAATGAAGAAAACGGGGCTATCATAAACATTTTAGTACATTAATTTTGTAATCATGTTACAATTTACAGATGAATTTTCTTTAATCTAGTAAATTTCATTTATATGTAAAATGGAAACAACACCTTCATCAAAGGCTTCTGTAAGAATTAAATAATACATTAGCGTATCTAATTATTCCTTCCATCCCTCAATAGATCAGAAAGGTACTACTGAAAAGAACAAAGGGCTAGGAACTGGACAGTGACATAAGCATTTCTATCACTTACTTCCTCTTATATCCTAAGTATGCAGATTTTCTATATGACTGAAAAATGATCAAACTCTTTCAACCAGGATAATACTAACAAAGGACAATCACTTACTTCACTACATATTCTTATTCCTACCCAATGTTGCTTTTTATCTTTCAACATAAAACAAACCAAGAACATTTATTGGGCAATAAAGACAATATAAGCAAAGTACTTTTTAGGTTTTATTACTAAAAAGGTATTTGATGAAAAGGAGTGGCTTAATGTTGATTTTGTTTAAGAAACATATTTTTCCCAGCTAATGTTCAATATATTTGGCAAAACAGTTCCCATTGCTATCAATATGTGTAAGCCATGCCACCCACCGTTACTTTTCAACATCATACACAGAAAAAGCAGAATCTCATCTGTCCCTCTGATTGTTAGAAATCTTCCCATCTGATTAAGTAAAATACACATATGACTTTAAGATATAATACAAAAATGACTTTTGCATACATCTCATTTTCTTTAACATGTTCTAGTACAATAATATGTACTGGTTACTTAACTCCAGACCAACTGGATTGTTTCTCTTGTATCTTTCTTATATAAAGAAACATGATATAAGGAAATTATACTGCCAAAGGATAGAGAAACTGGAAATCTAGTAATGGTCAACTAAACTGTTAGTGGCAAATACTTGGTTAAACATTATAAAAATATGCAAACTAAGTAAGTGCTATACAAAAATATAAAAAAAGATTCAGGGCATTATACATTATTGAGACAAGGTCTCACTATGTAGTGCAGGCTGGCCTTCAATTCACATGTACTTATATCTCAATCCCATTTTTTGCAACACAAATAATTACATGGTTAATTAGAACAGTATTGATATTGGCCTATTTATAGTAACCTGATAGGAAAAGGCAGATTTCTTTTTTACTTGGGGAAATGTCCAAAGATTAGAGCATAGAAAAGGCTGAAGCTGAAAAAAAGAAAAAAAAAGGAAAAAAGCCACGACAAATCAAGGACACAGAAACTAAAGAATAGCACAGGAAAGCAAAGGTTATGAATAAACACAACCATGAAAGACAGAATAAGAGATAAAATTAACATTTATTAGTTGTAGCTATAAGCAGATAATTAGAGAGTAACAGTTTATCACCAAAAAGAGCACTCAAAAGCTAAGTCTACAGTTCCAGCTTTCTTCACAGATAGCACATTCTAAACTTTCTTGTTTTAGAATATAAGCTGAACTCTATTCTCTACAATAGACAAGACTTAATCACCAGGTGTGGTGGTGCATGCCTATAATCGCAGCACTCAGGAAGCTGAGTCAGGAAGATCACTGCGAGTTTGAGGCCAGCCGGGGCTATGTAAGTGAAGTTAAAGGCCAACCTGCGCTACGCAGTGAGACTTTTTCTCAATGAATGGATGGATGGATGGATGAGTGAATGAATAAATCTACAGGAATGAACTTATGATATCAACATTTTGGGGATCCTCAACTGGTTTGACAGGATCAGATATCTTATAAGTACTGTTGTGAAGTTGTTTTCCCAATGCATTTGCAAAATTTATAACTTCTATCAGTGAAGGGGAAATTAAAATTTTAAATAAAAGCCTACCTAGGATGCCTGCCAAGACCAAGTGGACTTGGTCCAACAGGGCTGATAACAGGACATTTCTCCCTTTGTGTAAAAACCCATGTCTTTTCTGCCATTATGATGAGCTTGCAATGTAACTTCAAATATAAGGGGATACCTCTTCTTTTGTGTAACTCATGCCTATTTAACTAACGATGTTGCAACATAACTTGAGATGTTTAAATCCCCTTAGCACCTATGATGTCACCCAACCCTCCAATCCCAATGCGCCAAATCTGCCTTGGTACCTCCCTGCTTACTTTCCCCTTAAAAGCCCTGAAACCCCGCAAGGTAGGCGGGCACTGACTCTCCAGGAGATCCTAGTCAGAAGCAAGGCAGCGTGATGAACCACCTCCTAAACCTTCTCATGCAGTCTCTTCCATTGTTTGGTCTGTTTTCTGCAACATCAGCAGTGTACACTATTACCTGTTGCTCCATATCCTCATCAACATTTGGTATTAAGCAATTTGTAAAGTATTTTGGTAGGTGTATGGGGTATTTATCACTGAGGTTTAAATTTATGTTTTTGATATGACTGATGGTACAAAGTAACTATTCATATATTTATTATATATTGATTTTTCTACACCTTATCTGAAAGTAGGGAGCTCTGGCTATTCTGACAGCAACTAATTTGCCATTCCTTCACAATGCAAAGCTCCTGAATGTAAAGACAAGAAAATTAGACTATGTTTTTTGTCCTCTATCATGATACACTACAAATAGTAAATGGGTAAGTGGCTTTAATAACACTTAAGAAATTACTTGTATTAAGTATACACTAAAAATTAAAGTTTAAACCATTATATTTGCATTCTTTTTTTTTTTTTTTTGGCAGTACTGGGGATCGAACTCAGGACCCTGTGCTTGCCAGGCAAATGCTTATATTTGCATTCTTAAACATTTGCCAATTAAACTAGATTAAAATACAAAGCAAAGTTTACATGGCAACAACGTATATAGTAGACAAATATAGAAAGGTCCCACAGTATTGGTTTAGAAATTTTTCTAATATTTGATTAAAACTGACACACAAACCATATATCTTCATATGTCATATTTGAAAGCTTAATATTTAAGTGGTAATAGGTATAATCTGCTACACAGCTACTTTAAAATACTTTCCTAAGTTTATATCAAATTTAAGATAAAACTCAAACTATCAAGCAGAAACAGCTCCTAAAATTAAAAAAAAAAAAAAAAAAAATAAGGCAGCACGATCAAGTTGATCCAGAGATCAGCATGAGGCAAAGATTTCATTATGGCAAATAGCAACATAATTTTTTGAATTTTTCTTGGTAGTGGGGTGATTGAATGCAGGGCCTAGTCAAGCACAGTGAACTATACCATCAGATCCCTAGCAACACAATTTTAAAAAGACCTTTAAAAGTGAGTCTTGGAGTATCGTTAGACGGCACAACCATGGGACTCTTTTGGTTAAAAAAAATTTTTTTTCACATTTCTTTCTAGTAAAATATATAAATTCTTTTCAAATATCTATTTCCATATAAGTTCCTTATATAGAAATCTCTAGAAATGGATTAAAAAAAAGATGTGATATTTTTATACAATGGAGTATTTACTCAGCTATAAAAATGATAAATGCGAGGCTTTTGTAGGTAAATGGATGCAACTAGAGACCAGACTTGTAAGTGAAATAAATTGGACCCACATGTGTAAACATCATATTGTCTCCCTGGTGTAGGAGCCTAAAATAATAAGTAAAACTCAAACCATACAATAGATGATAGGAAAGGGAAAGGGAACGAAATTGCTCAAAGGAAGGAAAGACTGGGATGGGGGAAAGAAAAAAAAAGGCAGGCTATATATATGTATGAATAGGTGGGATAACTATACTGCTGACATCTGATGGTATATTGAAAGGAACAGTTAAAGCTGAAAATTTTTATGTTCTGGCCAGTTTTGCATGCTTATGTCTGGTAATCTGAGCAACTGATTAAAGACAAGAATATGCAATGGAACAACCATGGTGCATTCCTACCATCTTGTCTAGTGAAACTCTATTATCTCTATTGCTTTATGTAAAAATTATTTTTTATCCTCTTGGATGTTTTAGACAATCTTCCATTCTTACATCTGGTAATCTGAACAACATAGTTAAAGGTAACAATACATAATATATATATATATATATATTTTTTTTTTTTAACAATACATAATATAACAACCCCTGTTAATTCCTATCATTTCATCTTGAAACATTGTAGCATTTTTAATGTTCTTACTTTTGTTTCGTTTGTTTGTGATGGTGGCATGCTGCTATTGTTCTTTTTTTTTCCTCATTTACTATTCTCTTTAAAATAAAAAAAAAGAAATCTCTAAAATTCCTCAGGCTAAGAATAATTTTTGCTTTGGAAGGTATAAGTGATGTTTTACACAAGAATTAGGTCTTCACAAAGAGATAAAAACAAATCCATAAACGATGCATTATGAAACAATTGTCTACACTACAACTACAGAAAATCAATTACCTCTAAATATTATAATTTAGAATCTTACAACTGTATATTTATTTCTCTATAATTCCTCATACCTTGAATATATCCTATGTGGTCCATGATCACTAAAATTTTAATACCAGCTAAAGCTGCTCCCTTATGGAAATAAAGGGATGCCATGGTTACCATACATTTTATCACAGCCAAGAAACTTAACTTTTTCAAGTGATTCTTACATCTGCTAGTTTGAAGAAGGTCTTCCTTCTAGCTCATTTTTCTGTTTTGTGGAGTGGGGGTGAGGTGGGGAAGGATATTTCATAGTAAGCAGTGAGTAGAAATTATGTTTAGTCATTTTCAAATGAACTCTAATCACAGAAGATTCCAGGAATGACTTATGATTTTTAAAAATAATAGAATCAACAGATGGTTTATCATATTTCTTTGATCAACTAATTATGTAAAAAAAAACTTATAGTGGTCCTTTGATGATATATAGGCATATGTTAGTTCAATCCAAATAAAAACAATCTTAACTATATATTTATGCATTTGGATTTATGAAGAAATTTTACAAACACTATTCAATTTGAAACAGCATATAAGATGGAAGAGATTTTTTTTAAATCCATCTTTAAAAAATTCTTAATTTAGTACATCTCAGGTTATAAGGAGAAAAGTAAAACATTCATGGACTCAACACAAAGCCATAATATGACATACTTCAAAATTACTGGTCTGGTATACATTTTCCTATTTTTATACATTAAATTGAAATACTTCTTTACATATTAATTGGCCATTTGTAGTACTACTTCTGAAAAGTGTCTACAAGTTTCAGTTGCTCATTTTTTAAATTTGGGTCTTTTATATGGGGAGTCTTCTAATTTTTCTGGGTTCCTTATATATTTTTAACATTAATTCTCTGAAGAATAGTTAGCAAAATCTTTTTCCCATTCTGTAGGTGGTCTCTTCACTCTGAAGGTTCTTTACTTTGCTGGGCAGAAGCTTTTTAATTTGATATAATCCCATTTGTCTTAGTTCATTGAAAAGACTTTTGCATTAATATCTGTTAGTTTCTTCTTTGTAAGAATCTTTCTGGTCTTTGTCCTGTACTGTGAGTAACTACTTTGAAGATAATCATACACAATGCATTAACTATAGTTATTCTCATTATTTTGTTATGAAATCTTTTATTTTATCATGAAATCTTTCATTTAATCATAAAATAATCAAAACTGAAACAATATTTGAACTTAAGAATGACCTTGGAAGTACCTTTCTTCTATAAGGGATACTTCTTAATGTTGCACTAAATTATGCAACTTCTAACATACTGAGAAAACGTAAATGACAGAATTGCCTTGTTAAGATATTTTTTTTCTTAAAGTGAACAGGTTACTCTAGAATGAATACTGAGGTTGCCTACCTATAATAATCATTCTAACAAAAAGTTTGAAAAGTTAACTTTCAAAGAGGAAAATTTCTCTCATAAAATCTGTTTTACAATACTGAAAATTATTTCAACTGCACATTTCAATGTGCCAAATAATTATATCTGAGCTTAAAGGAGCTTATGGTCTGAACACATTAAGAACATACAGAAAATAGGAGGACACTGAATTCAGGAAGTTTGTAATTTAAGTCAAAAAATTTATTTTCCATAAATACATACTTGTAAGATGGCAGAAGTACTTGCTGGCCAAAAGTCCTGGGTCTCAGGTTGGAAAGACCTAAGGCCTCAATGCTGGCTCTTTCGTTAACGAGTGCTTGACCTTAGACAAGTTACTCAGCCTCTCTGTGCCTGACTTACCTAACCTGAAAAAATAGGATGATAATGGCTAATCTCATATGAATGTGTGAATAAGTGAAATCAAGTATCATTTTTTATCACTATATCTGGCATACATTAATCTTCAAAAATGTTAGCTATTTTCATCATTATCATCACCTCTATCATTAGCATTGAAGTCCCGTAAGATAGAAGACCTGTTCTACATGCATGCATGTGTATGTGTGTCCGACAGCATGCAAACATGAGCATGTAGAACACACATAATTACGAATTATATAATGTGAATGTAAGAGTATCTTGGAAAAGGAGGGAGATAAACGCTCAACCTCTTCTAGATGTCAAAAATTACGAATACCCATCAGAGACAGTCTAGCAAAAGCCCAATAGGGGAAAAAAAGGGGGAGCAATGAAGACCCACCAATGATATCAGAACTGAAAAAGTCACCAGATAGGTCTACTGTTCTAGGTGTCATGTCCAGCCATCCTAAAGGCAGGTAATATACTAAAGAAGTAACTGCAAACACAACTCTGAATTATGGTAACCAGGTAACTATGAAGTGCAATTCTTGGTTTACCGTGACTGGGTTATTCTGCTTTCTTGTTTGGGGGTTGGAAGGATGGTAACAAATACTGCATAGCATCATTCTTTCTTCTTGTAATTTATCAAGGTTGTATAGCTAGTATGTAGTAGATTCAAGTTCATGATTGCCAGACACCAGGATCTAGTACTGAGATGCTAACCAATAAGTTACGTCTTTGCGATCCATGAGCAGAAAGATGAGTTCATATTTGTAATGTACACATATGATGGGAGAGCTGAGATAATACATACTAACTTTAAGAAGTGAGCTTATGGGAACTATTTTTAAATAATCATAGTTTTAAATGGTATTGTTAGAAAAAAAAAACACAAAATCAAATCCTAAAGTGCAAAGAACTAAGAGTATAGACTCAGGAAAGGTATTTAATTTTAATCTAAATCTGTTTCAATTTCTGTTAAACAACATTGTTGTTACTTCTCAAGGTTGATATACAGAAAACATAAGAAGCATTATTATAACTAGTATTTGATCCTAAAAATGTAATAGATCTTACCTTCATCGTTATGCCCTAAAAATTTAATACTAATTTTGAAGATCAAAATAATATACACTTAATAAAACTGCTAAATTTAAGTTCCTTAATGGTAGTGAAAATCAATCACAAAATACTTAACTCCCTAGTCTATGGGGCTGAGGGGAGAAGGATTGAAACAGTTGATTATGTCTGCTGGTAGCATTTTAAATTTGCCTTTTCTGTATACTAGTTAAATGATGGAAAGAATTTACTTTCAGAATTCACATTTGGCTTGAATATTCACAACTGGTTAGTTGTCATATGTCACAAATTTTACTTTTGTATGTTAAGTAATTAATAATGAATTCACTTGTCTATGAATAAACTATCAACTCCCCACAAGTAATGTAACCATTATGTAATGCATATATGTAGTAATAAAAAATAACAAAAACAAAGAAAAAGCTTATAAAATGTATTTGTAACACTGCTGTTGAATCTTCTTTCCTTTCTTCCCTCTCTCCCTCCCTTTCTCTCTCTCTGAGACAGTATCTTGCTTTGCCATGCAGGGTGGCCTCAAACTCACAATGATTCTCCTGTCTCAGCCCCCCAATGGATTGCTAGAGTTACAGATATGTGCTACCATGCCCAGCTAAAGCATTTTTTAAGAACTTAAAATCAACAGGAAAAAGTGTTCTCTCAGCTTAAGTTCCATTGCTGAGATTCAACTATTCTATCCACCAACTGTTCAGTAATTTTAAAAAAATCAATAATATTAAAGAAATATGCCTCATGTGGTCATCTTTACCCAAAAGAAAAAATAAAAATGGGAACCTTGCAAAGAAATTCTGAGATAGGCTTTACTGAGGAAAACAGGCAAAACTTACTGAGGTTCTGGGGAGAGCTCTTGGGATGCATCCAGGGCTCCATAATGTGGAATTGCTTCCTGGTAGGTTACACAGGCACTTCCAGGAGTTCTGCTTAGGCAACTATGATGGATTTTGCTCTAGCTGGACTCTGCAGCTCCAAGTGGAATTGAGGTGTAGCCTTCATTATGGGAAAGCCACCTAATCCTGTAGGTGGCATGTGAGCAACCCCTCAGCTTGGCATCAAGAAAGATCAGCCCCTCCAAAACTCAGCCCAGGACAGGAGGTGCCTGCTGGCTCTGAATTTGGAAGTGGGGAGGAAGGATGGATGGTAAACACTCTTTGTAGCCCTGAAAAAACAACTGCTGCTTCTAACCTACTGTCTATGATGTTCTCTTTCTGAGGTCATTTCCTAGCCTCAGAGAAACCCAGTGGAACTTTTGGATATATAGACATTCTACCTTCTGGAGCAGGGTTTTCAGGAGCCAGCTGACTTCTGGAACTGTCTTGGAAGGACAGGTGGGAAATAGCTTACTGATGTCCCACCTGAATAGCTTGTGTTTTATAAGCTACTGCTGGGTATTATGTTGGGAGGAATCTTTTTTATATATACTGTATTTTTGTATGTCTTTCTGTGAAGTGGTGTTAACTGTTTTTGTATAAGGAAAAAAAAAACTTGGGCAATTTTCCTGTTCCACAGGTCTGATTTATTTTGAAAGGCAAGTTTCCCTGAAATTTTGTATTTAGTTGTGATTACCGACTGCCTGATTTTAAACTGTTGCCTTCTGGGACATCTTCTAATAAAAGATTTCTCAAATTTAAAAAAAAAAGAAAAATTAGCCTTAAATCAAATGGACTGAGTAACCAACACCTTATAGGTCATTTCTGTTAAAAATACAGAAATTAGTTCTACTTATTAACATCCTACAAGACAGCTGGGCCTGGTGAAACACATGAAAATAGTCTTTTCTCCTTATATTTATGTATAACTACTCTCACTGAATGGAGAACTTCCCTTCCAGAAACAATATGGTATAATTTCATGAATTTAGTTGTGACTCCAAAGCCTTTGGTTTTCCCACTGTGACACAAACGGGGTAACTATTAGTCATTTTGGTAAGTAACTTTACATATAAGGGGTAATCAAAATACATGGGGAATGTTTAAATTTTTAAAAATTATTGCAGTGAAAGACACACTGCCATTAATCCCCTTTGCTTCACACTCACTTTTTCCATTTTCCCTGCTATTCTGCAAAGCAGTTCTGCAAGTCCTCTTTTGTGAGTGTCTTTATAAGGTGTGATCAAAGATATTACGAATGCTACCATCAAATGCCATCCAGTGAAAAGGCGATGTTTGTAAAAACATTAACATGCATCCTCATTCACCATATTTAGTGGACCCGGCACTGTGTGACTTCTGGCTCTTCTCCAAAGTCCAAATGACCACAAAAGGTTGAGTTTTCCTTGATGGAGGACATTAAGGCAGCCAAGACAGTGTAACTAAAGACATGAAAAAGATGCCCAGAAAGTGGCAAGAACGATGAGATAAATGTGTTCAAAGTGAAGGGAAGTAGCATAAAGAGGGTTAATAAAATGCGCCACTTTCTGTAATAAATTTTTTAATCATTAGCTATATTTTTCAACCACAGAACATATATTATGTTGTTGATTTCTTACTATAACTTTGAACAGAAAGAAGTACCACCATTCACAACTGAGCAAACACACTAAGAGGTTCATTACCATGCTCAGGGCCACAAATGGCAGAGGCTACAGCATTTTATTCCAGGCTGGCAAAATTCTGTATCATTTTTAATGTTTTTAAAAAACTTTTTACTTCCTTAAAAAACAAAACAAAGACATTCTAGAATACTGACCCATATTTCTCCCAAACAATATAAAAATGCCTTTCCAATTAGACTCTTTTCTGAAGTAATAACACTAATATAACCAAGATTTAGAAAATGTTTCAAAGCAACATAGAGCTAAAACTAAAACAGGCAAAAAATTATTGGTCAATTTGCTTTAGGCTGGAGAAAACTCACAATCAATAAGCCAAGAAAGAAAAACGAATAATGATCAATACCTAGAGAAGAAGAATGTGCTGGAGGCGTAAGGCCCTGGATTCTATTCCCAACACCACTAAAAACAAATACAAACAAAAACAAAAAAACAAAGAATGTGCTTATGGTATTCCAGACCAGACTGGCTGTTCTTGTTTTGTAGTGTGTGTGCACTCTGTGGTTGTTTAAAATAGAGCATTTGTGAAACTCACAAACAAGTATAAACAAGTACATGAAAAGGCACAAAGTTCTCCTAAGTCACATGCAGTAATGGCCTGGTGATTTAAGAACTTCACCAGTTTTTTGTTTTCTCATTAGTGACTTAGTAATAAGGCAAATTTATTACATAATCTGCATCATTAGTCTATTTACCATTATGAACAGAAGAATCAAACCATAAAAATGTGGCTTATACATTTGTATCAAGAAACACTTTATCATTATCTAGCTTCACATTCACAAAGCTTAAATGATTTGAAAAATTATGCACCAAGAACTTCTCAAACTGATTATGGGTGACTATAAACATCAACAATAAAGCTTTCAAACATTACCTTTTTACAGTTTAAGTTTTTTCCCATATCCACTTACCTAGATCATTGAAAAGTGTATTTATTAAAGCAAATTCTAACTATAAACATCAAGGTATATCTTATAAAAAAGGCATATATTTGTTTTAATTAACTATGAAAACTATTTGTTTCAATAAATACTTTAGTGCTACTTAAGTCTTAGAAATAAAATTATTTCAAAAATTTACACCTGTACTGCTTTGCTCTTTACCATCTAAATCATGTCTAATTTTTCACTAACAATATCACACATCAAGATTGCTTTAAAGTGGTTATTATTAGGACTATTACCTAGTCTTCCACGAACAGATAAACAGTAAAGATCTTACCTTGTGTTGTTCAATGGCATCTATCCATTGTTGTCTATGATCTGGATCCTGAGCACGAAGATACCAAACACTATCATTTACACTTATATCAAATCGACACTCATCAAAATCATGAGGCTGTGGAAAAAAGGTAGAAAATAAAACCCAAAGCTAATTAAATTCATAGAAGTACTGTACCCTAGAGCAAAAATGTAACTTCTTGGAAGATATCTCTGATAACAAAACTTAGGTCATAGGTACCAAATCCAAGTTTCATTCACTACTCCTACAAATGAGTTGACAGACTATGAACATCTATTTCAAAACATAGAGTTAATATTTTTTATCAAATGTTTTAAATTTGCTTGATGAGTGGGAACACCATCAAACGCAGAAGTTCTAAAACATCAAGTTTTTACGCTAAAATACGATTTAGGAAGGAAATCAACTGTCTTTTCCCTTTATTACTAAAAAGTAAATAAATTCCCATTATGATTGTTTTGTTTCATTAAATTTAATGACATTTAATTTTAAAAAGACATAATACTGTTAGGTTTCTCCTAAATATTTAAAATTAACTTCTAGGTGTTTACATGTCTTTGACAGTAACAGCCAGGAAAATTTCCAGTGAAGAGCAAAATTAAAACAAACATTACAGGCTGGGTGTTGTGGTGCATGCCTGTAATCCCAGCACATGGGAGGTGGATCGTTTGAGGCCAGCCTGGGTTACAAAGTGAGCTAAAGGCTAACCCAAACTGCAAAGTGAGACCCTCAAAAAGATAACAAAACAAAGCAAAGCAAAACAAACATTACAAGACGTGTGTGTGTGTGTGTGTGTGTGTGTGTGTGTGTGTGTGTATAAAAGAGGAAACCAGCTGTATAAAAACATCTAGTGAAAATGTCAACTTTGGATTCAGTGCTTTACCCTCAAGAATATGAAAATGAGTATTTTATATCCTTGTTTTACCCCCAGTAAATAAATTCAAATTACGATAGAGTCACATCACATTTACCACCTCTTCCACCAGACAGGGTGGAGTTAATTTCCTCTTCTATGAACAAACTTAGCTTTACAAAGGAGAGAATCTTCTCTGGCCAGTGTTCACAATAAACTACTTGCTGATCAGAAACTACATATTATACCTTCAGGATTTACTGTTTATGCTCTTCTCCTTTAAAAGAGATCAAGATCTTATCTCCTATCAATTTATTTAGCAAAGACAATGTACATCTACACTGATGGTTAGTGTATGGAACCATTTCTCTTTTGAGATTAAGTCAATAAATCATGGTTCTGATTGGAAAAAAAAATAAACATTTCCTGAATCTACATGCTGGACATCATAGTAAGGATCACAGAGGAGGGGAAGAACACTAAAAAGAAGCATAACAAATGATTACTGAGAAAACTTTCTTGTAGGAAATAAAACATAACTACCAAATGTGGAAACAAGAAATAAGCTATACTCCTGTAAGTAGCCCAGACATTTAAAAATTTTTACTCCATAATCACTTCCACACTACTCCTGAAGATATCTTGTCTTGTGTGAAATACTCTCATAAAGTTTTAGATAAATAGATGTGACACATACAGTAGTTCATAGTGTACTACTCTGTCCAGGAGACACTTTTCCAGGCACAAAAGAGAGGAACTGTTATCATCAACAGTCTGAGTCATTGGGGGACAGAGAGAAACATCAATTACCAGTTGGTGAATAACACAGAAGCCTCAAATCCCAGTGAAAAAAAGGAGGAGAAACCTGAGTCTATTGGGTAAAAGAAATGAAACTGGGTAAAAGGATATGTTTGAGAGATTAAATTGAAGATGATAAAGTTTGCACTGTTTCACTACGCACATCTCCCACCTCCCCAAACATGTCATATTGTTTGATCTTAAACTTTTGATATTCTGTTCATCATGAATTAATTTTGTTTTAAAAAACCATATTAAAATATTACTTATCTTGATCACTAAGTTTTTTCAGCCCTTCTATAAACTTTCTGACTCAGGCAAGTCCCTGACTAGTCATACTCTCTTGGCACTGACAGGCACTTAATAGAAATAAATGTGAGATACAGGCCAAACTTAGATGAAAAACTTTGAAAAGGTGGTAGATATGAGACATGACCTAAGGAGGAAAAAAGGCTAAAATATATTTTTAAAGCTAAGACAACTGGCAAACCAAAGTTGAGCTAATCAAGAAAAAAGAAATAGTTAAAAGTCACATCAGAAACAATACAAGCAAACCACACTAAATATGATGAACCTAGTAAACAGATTTGAAAAAAACACAAAAGAAACAATAAAATTATGTGCCATAAGGAGGTGAACTAAGATGTGTTAAGTACATGCACCAACTCATGATAAATGAAATGCATTGCAAACATGTACTAACAAAAATAAAATTTAAAAAACTGCATATATAGCATGATTAACAAACACAGGGATGCTGCCACAGAGTACCATCCAACAGAAATGCAGCATGTTCAACATGGGAAGGGTGCCTCAATAACAGGTATGACAAGTTTCCACTTGTTTGGTGCAGTCAGTGGGTTATGAACTAGGGTGTGCCATAAATCATGAATCACAATGAATTTCATTGGAGTTGTGTAATCATGCTGTTTCAGATTACAGGTTAAGAGTTTTCAATAGAAATCACCCAGTTTTCCTCAGGTGAAGAAAACATCAAGGGAGATGTTGATTGTGTTTTTCAATGTTGATGGAATTGTGTAAGCTGAATTTGTATCCAGGAACACTACAGTGAACTCTAAACATTATAAAGGCTTATTACAGCATTTAAGAAAAAAATGTGTGTAGGAAAGTCTGAGACATGGGCCAATGACGACATTTTGTGTCACACATTGCTTCTGTTATGGCAATTTCTGTCAAATACAAACACGATAGTGGGCCCTTATCTGTCTGATCTGGCATTATGCAACTTCCTCAAAGTCAAAAAGACCATAACATTTAAAAGTTTTGAATCAATTCAGGAAACTGAGGCAGTCACAGCATTGCAACTAAAGATGCTTGTGAAAGGAAACTTCCAGAACTGCTTCAGAAAGTGGCAAGAACGGTGGGGTGTCTTCAAAGTGAGGGCGAGTATTTCGAAGAGCAATAATAGCAATGCATCTTTTACTGTAACACATTTATTTTTTAGGTATGTATGTATGCATGTCTTTTTGAGACAAGGTCTTGCTATGCAGTTCAGGCTGGCCTTGAGCTCACTTGGTAGCCCAGGCTGGTCTTGAACTTGCAACAATCCTCCTGCCTCAGCCTCCCGAGTGCTGGGATTATGCCACCACGCACAATACTGTAACATTTAAAACTTTAAACACATACCATTTGTTTGAACATATCTCATATATTTCAGTGATGTTGTAAGATTATAATCGAGCTGACAAATTCCTAGAGGCTAGTGATGTAGCTGTCTAGTGCAATCTAGTACATGTTTGGGGTGTACTTACAGAGACCTGGACATCATAGGCCACGTTCAATGCAGCCTGTTTGATACAGTCAAGAGACTGAGACAAAAGATATGAGCCTGCTGCTAGAGTAACATATTATGTTTTGTAGTGAACTTTTTTGTTTTTTATGATAGTAAGTAGATGAAGTGGTCTAAAATAACATTAAGAAGTATATTACGTGAGCTAGTAACTTAGTCATTTATCACTGTCAAGAATAATATACTGTACATAACAGTATACTTCTGTACACCTACTGGGACTGTAGCATTATTTATGCCAGCATCATCCCAAACATGTATTATATTGCGCTAGACAAAGATAAGTATATTAACACATATAACAAAAAGACATAGTAGGTACAGGAAAATGAAGACATAGATAAAACCAAAAGACATTCTATAAAGGTAACAAATTTTAAAAATAAACGAGATTTTCTTACATTTTTACACATTATTCCAAACCTTTTACATTACATTGCCCCCTACCCCAAGAAATTAAATACTGAGGAGTAGAATTTTGTTGGGAGAATTTTCTAGAGGCACAAACAATAGAAATCTAGGATTTCACTCTCCTAAGAGTAAAGTATTACATCACTAGGAATGTATGCCTCACATGTCATGTCAGCATTCACTGTTAGTGACAAAATACCTCAAAAAAATGAAATGAGAGCATCCAGCATTTATATCCACTATCTACTAAAATAATCATACAAGAAGAACAAAAGAGGAATAGCCATACAAATAAAAATACTGAAGTCATGAAATGTATTAACCTACTTGTTCCTGAGAAAGCTAAAAATTACAAAACATCTACAAGGGAAAATAAGACAAAATAATTTAGTGAATTGGTATGCAATGCTAGTGAACCAAAGGAACTGAAACTACTGGCCCCTAAAGGTAAAGACACAGGTGGAACTGAAAACAGGGAAAATGATGAGCCATCAAAGATGCAAGTAGGCTGTGGAATCCTAAATGCGCATTTCAAATACTCCTGCAATAACATTAGAAGTTCTACTCCCCATCCCCCCAGACAGATTTAAATCAGATATTCCTACACAACACAGGGTAGGAGTTCTTTGAAGGAGTCAGAAAAGTAGAAAAAGCCTTCATATTAAAGATCTCTTTCTCTTTCTTGCCCCCAGAAGGGTAGAACCCACACTAGCTCCTCCTATACTCTGTCTATAGATTGATTCTTCTACAGAAAAATTAAACGATCCCCCCCAAAAAGGCATGTAGTAAAGATATGAGTGTTTCATAGGCAAGTAATTTAGCAATATGAATGTTTTCAACTGTAAAGAAATTTACCTTTAAGAACTGTAAGACAAGTTTTACCAAACAATAGAATCAAGAGGCAAAAGAGGGAACTGATATCTAGCAAATAGGAACGCAACAGATGAGAAAAGCAAAGGAGTTTCTCAGGAAGATAAGAAAACACACTACCAGGTAAATTAAGCAGAAAGCACGCAAATCTAGATTACAATAGGAAACTTCATAAAGGACTTTTGTACTGGTAGAAAAAGTAGAGTGGAAAGATTATTCAGTGAATTACCCGGTGAAACTGCCTAGTTTCTTATTATAAGCATTGTTGTTGTTGTGGTTTTTTTTTTAACTTTCTGAAGGTAATTATAAAGTTGCTTTATAATCGTTGTAGGTAATTCTACCATGTGGTTCAACTTGAGTTTGGTATTTGCTCAGGCCTTTCCCTTGAGACAATAGCAAGTTCCTGGCTTATTCTTATACTGAGTAATTTTAGTTTGATCCTGGATACTGTAAATTTTAGGTTGTGAACTGTGGATTCTGTTAACTGTTTTAAAAAATACTGTTTTTGTTTTGCTTACACTCAAATTGCCAAATTTATGATGTGTTTTACAGGCAATAGCTAAGTCAGGTAGAGACTAAGCCAGATTTTTAAACAAAGAATTTGTAGCTCTCCATTTTTTGGAGGTTCTCACCTCATTTTCCTTGGTTATACCAGCTTCAGGTGGTGAGAAAGATGGTTGGCTTGTCTATTGGAGCTGTGACCCTAGTTCTATCCACATTTCAAATAGCATGAATGCCAAACATTAATAAGGGCCACACATCTGTAATTATTTAATTATAGCATTACTGGTCTAAAAATACAAGATGTTAAACTCTCTATGCCCCGTAAGACAGTTAAATGACTCTTACCAGATTCAAACAATGTAAGTCAGTGTCTAAATTATAAAATCCAAAAACCAAATTTTATTTACTTAAGAAAAGGAATTTACTCAGAAGGTATTGGACAGCTGACATCACTAAGAAAATGAATTGAAATTAGAAAGTGGAAAAGAGCCAGGAGACCAGGCAACAAAACCCTGCTGGGACTGCACCATAGGTGCCATCTGTATGGACTAGGCTGCTTCTGCTTCTGAGCCTTGTAAGCCACTACTGGCACTGCTACTACTAGGAACCAGACGCTGCTGTGCCAAGCACTATTAGGAAAAAGAACCTGCCATCTCTGCCTTTTTATATGGTTCTGTTCCAGAATCAAAGAAAGCCTGAAGAGGGAGATGGGTAAAGAAATAGCCTAATAGTAGTCGAAATGACTAATTCATATACTAATATGCTAAGGGGAAATGACCATATAGGGATATTAGATGGAAGAGGAAATTAAGTATTAGGCCTTTAGAGTGTATGTGGGAGACTTTCTACTCATACTAAGAAATTCCTCAAAAGCAAGGCGATTCTAAAGTGAGCCTGCCACTTATTAATCTATTATTTCTCTTAATTTCCCCTTTCTATACTGTTTAATGCTACTGAGAGCAAGATGCTACAAACTACCTTTCTTTGCTAGGTTCTGCCAACATGAGGCACTCACTATACGTAGACTAGAAACCAGGAAGATAAAGAACTTGTGCTTTTCTGTTTTCACACTGCTTTGATCATCATCTGCCCAGCAAAAACTCTTAGCCTTGGCAGGGTAGTGAGTTCTATTCTCCAGTGTTTTTTAGGACTCACTCAACCAGCTTTATCCAGCAGCCATAGAAGCACCACCTAGCTGTCCAAGGGCCACTTCTTACATATGTGAGGTATTGCATCACAGTAACCCTGGCTCCAGATTACTGGGATATTAATACTAGTTACGTTAGGTATAATCCTTCTTTTAGATGTAAGACCCAGTTGCATAAGGCACTTCGTCTAAGCTTTTGAGATAACAGCAACTGATGAACAGTGTACAGAGCCCCTTGCTCTGAGCCTCAGCTCCTCAGGGACCCTTTCACTGACTCTCGGAAATACTGATAATCCTTTCAACTTAGATGTTGAAGACTCATTCCAGGAGGGTTCCCAAATACTGGCGCTGATACAAAAAGGTAGCATGTTTCCTTTAGTGAACTGATCCCCAATTTGTGGGGTTCCAAATTTCCCTCTTTATACCTCTAGCCCAAGAAGAAGTTGATTATTATAGTTATTGCCTCTGCATTAACACAGTTTTTCTTTTCTTCTTTCAGTCTTCACCATCTGCTTAATGATTTCCTATATTAAGTATTTTCTGATGAAATACCTAAAGTGGAAAGTGGTTTCTGATGTAAGAGGACCTCTACCTGATACAAACAGCAGTCTCAAAATGCCAAATGATCATCTCATAGTATGTTATATAAGCATTGTTAAATAATTCCAAAGGTTAAGAACTTAGACAATTTAAGTAGGAAGAAAATAAGGAGGGCACTAAAGTACAATGTAACCCAATGTTGTTGCCACAACAGTAGTAGTTTGTATTGGATGATGATACATGATTGAAGACATCTATTCCACTAGATTGCAGGCCTAGAACACAGACCTTTTTTTTTTTTTTATTTTAAAGACAAAATAGAGACATATGAACCAGAATAAGCCATAAACAATATCAAAAATACAAAATTATACAGAACATAGTAGGGAATTAGCACTGGATGCTGTATTACATGTTATCTTCACATTAGTTAACACATAAACATTAAAGGAAATACCAAATTATAGAGAAAATAGTAGGGAATCAGCACTGGATACCGCATAATATAGTTAT
>PVLD010004432.1:0-125322 GCA_004027595.1 Dinomys branickii
GGTCTGCTGCAGAGACTGCTCCAATGGTTACTTCTCTTTGGGAGAATGTCCCTTAAGCTGTCTGCTGAGATTTCCGCTTCTACTCCCTACCCCAAGACCTGGCCGGGGCAAATAAACAGCTCGCCACCCCAGGATTCTTGCAGATAGGCCACTCAGGTGTTCCTCTCTGGGTGGAGCTCCTTCCCCCCTCACAAAACCCATTGGGGCGCCTAAGTAGGTCTTCCCACCCGGGAGATCCCGCAGTCCTTAAAGCTGCTTTGATGTCTCTTGCTGGGCCGAGCTTCTTCCCGATTCAGGAAAAACCGGTTAGAGTGCGCACTTAACTCACCCTGTGATCGTGCAGACAGGAGTGCCGTTCAGATGTTTTTCCCTGGCTGGAGATTTTCCCTGACTCAGAAATCCCGCCGGCCGGTCGCTGTTGCTCCAGTTCGCGCAGCGCTGGCTGCGGGGGTGGGGTTCTGAGCGGGATCCCGGAGTGCTGCCCGGTTTGGCACAGTTTGTCCCAGTAGCGTGTTCTCTGTCGGGTTCAGGAGCTGAAGCCGTTTTTCCCTCCACACTCGCTCTCTCAGCTGGTCGTCCTCTTCCCGGAAGTCCTTATTTCTGTCTTCATATTGCTACATTTCATTGCTTGGTTGGTAACCCTCTGGGAAGCTCTCTCCGTGCTGCCCACCCAGTCGCCATCTTCCCAGAAGTCTCCTCACAGGGTGTTTATATAAAGCTTGATAAAAATAAAAATGATAACATCCAGGAAGAGTTTGACACAAAGGGGTGGATATAGAAATCATCTATAACAAATGCATGCTCATGGTTCCTTAGAAATAGAAATTTTGAAGTTTAAAGGAGTCGGATTGGAGAAAAGTTAGTAGGAATGGATTTTTCTCCAGGAGCCAAACCCATCAGACTTGCAAAATTGAGATGGTGCCATTTACCTTTGGTGAGAATGGAGTGCTGGCTTCATAACCCGATTGATGGTGTTGTCAGCCATACAACTTCACAATCTCTTTTAATCTCCACACTCTTGTCACTTTACTGCCATCTGGAGAGAGGATTAATTTCATTTGTCCCCCGGGGAGATTAATGCATCCGATTAGATTCCAGCACACGGAGGGATGCCATTCTCTAACCCATCAGCCCTAACTGGCCTCAGCAGCGGTTTCCGGACATCGCTGCCCTTCACCCACCGTGAGGACCACACCTTTCTCTCAAAGCCAACCATGTTCTCTTCCCAGCTGGGGGTTTAGACAGGGCACAGTTGGTGGCTATAGAGTCTGCGGAGCACAAGAGCCGGTTTGGCCCTATGTGACCCTCTCCCTGCCGCTTCAGTACACGTCCATCTCACCACTCCCTCATCGATCCAGTTGCCCACTGTGGATACTTAACAAAAGTACTTTGGACTCAGTTAAATTACAATAAAACCTCATTGGTGGAGTCCCAAATGCCTGGGCTTTTATAAAAAGGCATGTTCACTGATGCAAAAACCTCAGGAGGAGAAGAATTATTCAGGACAGAGGATGAGAGCACTACAAGAAAAGGAAGACAAGAACCCTTTCTAATAATGAGAAGGAAGGAATCCAAAGGTCAAGACTCTAAGAAAGATGGATCAATGCTCCACAGTAATGGAGCTGTTCTGTGCAAGCCTTCGAGAGTTAGCCTGAGGGACTGACGTTTGCTATCTCACTTTCTCTTCATGAAGTGAAAACGATACATTAGCTGTTCTTGCTGACCGCTCTAAGGATGCTCCATGTCTTCTGGTTTGATTCTGTCAAAGAACTCCAGTGGTTAGGTTTACTAATATTGCCAGCCCTATGCTACAGATGCGGAAACTGAGGTCTACAGGAGTTAAATAACTTCTTCAAGGGGGCACAGCTGGTAAGGGTGCCATGGATATTTGAACCAAGACAGTTTAACTCCAGGAGTCATGCCCTTTACCTCACTGAACCGCTTCCTGAAAAGACATTCACTGTACCTTCTTTCCATTCTTCAACTCATAAGTAGGTCCAATATTATGTGGTTTTTATCATACTTTAAAACAAATGTGCTTGCAGAACAGCCTGTAAGACTGTTTTCTGGTATTGGGGAGGGATTGAATCCAGGGCCTTTACACTAAGCGATAAGCCCTTTTTGAGACAAGAGTCTCTCTAAATCACTAAGTTGCCCAAGCTAAGGTCAAATTTTTTATTCTCTTGCCTCAAGCTTCCAGAACGCTAAAATTACAGGTGCGCCTCCACTACATCCGGCTCATGTGACATCTTTTAAGTGTAAGAGATTTCTAAGACTCTACCTCAACATGCAGGCACCCATGGAACAGTATTTTTAATATTGTAGATGTTTAAAGTGAAACTACATAGAAAGTAGACTACACCTACTGATAATGGTTTTTGTCTATTTTGTTCACAGCTAATCCCCAAGGGCCTAGAATAGTCCCTAGCACAAGGTAAGCAGCTCAACAAGGTGTACAACATCCTCTACTTGGGGGCCACATAAACTTTATGGCACAATCGTGATCCCACCTCTAGGGCATGGGGTTTTTTTTGAGAGAACCCAAATTGTTAAGTCCCACCTCCTTATAAGGCTTGTATTTTTGTATTAGAAACACCCTGTAAAGTAATAAAGGCAGCTTATGATAGTTCAGAGCTGTATCCAAACTACACAGCTCACTAGAGGAAGAGCTAAGTAGGACAGCAGAGAGGGCTTCTCAACTGGCTGAGCAAGGATGCAGATGGAATAGACATTTTCTTAGGCCAATGAGCCCAAGTGCAAGAGTTATTTCATGAGTCACTTGACCACTTATTTGTACTGTGCATGGAACCGTGATTGTCTCATGGATAAGAAGCACGGAGGCTGAAGGATCAGGGCTGGTAATGTCTGTTACTCCTCTGAGCTTTAGTTTCCTCAAGTATAGAACATGGATAACAGCACAGTGTAACGTTCAGTCATGTCCAGCCAGGAAGGAAGGAACCACTCTAGGCATTTCAGAGAGGAGGCCTGTAATATGGAGAATGAAGGTGTGAGAAGCCAGATGGGGTGCTGACACTCCTTGAGATCAGCTGTATCAGGAAGCCACCAGGAACTGCAGAGACTGCCACAGCAGGCAGTGACACCAGAGGCTGGGGCGAGCTGGATTCCAGGAGGAGACACAGCTGCTGCCAGAGCCAGCACCCACTTCCTCTTTTCCTGTCCTTCTTCCCTCTTCCTCTTCCTCCAGCCTTTGCCTTTTACTTCCTGAACCTACTGAGGAACCAGGGAGTCTTGGAAATATCCTTCTCTGCAACAAAGAGCAGAAAATAGACCTGCAAACAAATAGGTAAATTATCAGCCCATGAACTTATGGAGCTGTTGTGTTACTTAAATGGGTTTTATGTGTAAAGTGCTTAGCCCTGAGCCTGGCAGGGAACAGTGCTTAATGAGAGTTATCATTGTTATATACAACAGGCCCTACACATGGGCAATAAAAATAACATAGACTCTGCTACCAAGAAGCAGTTTAGACGTTTTAGCCCACCTTTGCCTATGACACCTGCCATGGGCTTCTGGAGTAAATTGTCCAATTGGGTTTATCCCACCATATTGAGCCAGGTGACCATTTCAGAACATGACTGTCACCCCATCAGGCATCAATACATATAGAAAAAACTAGGCTAATATTAGCCTACAAATGTTCTATTCACGTAGAATGAAAAGGGTCATTGAAAATACAAAATATTTTTATATGAGATACAAAATGATCTGTCAATAAAATAGGCTGTGTCTAAATTATCTTACCTGTTAAGTGTTGATTTAGTGACCATATCATTTGATAAAGCTGATTGTGTGCCTGGTTTTAAAGTATTTGACGCTTTGCTGAAAAGGAAATGGCTTTACTGCAGGAAGCTTATTTTAAGGAAGGATTTTTCTCAAATCACACAGGCTCCTCGCACTGATGAAATTTTTCTGGTAATGAACAGAGTCCATGGGTTCTGCAGAGAAATCTTCACTCTCCATCTCTTCCACTTTGCCCCTGGCCTTAGAGTTGCAGAATGTTACAGCTGAAACTTGCAACACACATTGGCGTGCTTAACTAAAATACAGAAACTACTCTTAAAATACTATGGCCAAGTGCTTCCTATAGTCATAGTTTTTTAGGAAAATGAAATAGGGACTGAGGAGAAACTACTTGGGAAAATACACAAGATTGATCAGGGGAGAGTTACACTATTTGCTTTGAAGTAATAACACCATCTCACATATCCAGCACCTGCAGTATTTTCATAAGGTGAAAAGATACCAGAAGCTATAATCTCCGTCTTCTCTAGGACGAGCAAATGACATAACTGAAAACCTTAAATTTGCCTTTTAAAAATGTGAAGGAAAATAATATTCCATACAGAGAAATAAAGGGGAAAGATGGAGTGAATTTCCAAAAGTTACAGGTAAAATTGAGCTGCATGAATGGCCTCCTTCTTACACAAAGTGAATCAATTTGACTGCTCAGTGATCCAGAAGTTGACATAGGTTTAACACATTCTCAACTGCCTGAACTACCACTGGTGGTCCATGCACGACTGCTCCATTGCATGGCTTGCACCACTGGTGGAACAAATGGATCTAATCACTTTTATCTGTCTTCTTACTAATAAAATTAACTAAAAGCCTCCTGACGGGACAGTCATGCATGGACCACTGATGGTTCAAGCTGCCTGGCAGTGAGACATACAAAATACAGCCCCATCATGAACATGAAAGACAGTGGAATGACTTTGCCAATCTCTCTGCTAATCAGAAACCTTTCAAAAAGGAGAGTTCCTGGACAAAACAAATTTCATTCTGATATTGTTTCCTAATTCTGTCTTTTGATCTTTCGCATAAATGATATTGCCAATCCCATTATTTAGGTATGAAGTACTTTGTGGGCTGGGGATATAGCTCAGCGGCACAGTGCCTGCCTGGTACGAGATACTGACAACCCATAATTACAAATGTCTCCCCTCCTCTCCAGCATTCTGGTGCATCGGGCTGTCAGTGGGTTTCATCTGTAATTTGTAATTGAATGATTTGCTTTATTTGGTCTTAGGCAATATGGGATGGACGCCCTAGAACAGCATGTGCATTTAAGATGGCAGAGCAAGAATGATTTATATAGAGAATAACTCCTTCGTCTGTCAAAGACCTGGCAGAATCTCTCTGGGAAACTAACTGCAGCCAGTTCCTTCCACAGCTCAGAGATGAACTATGGCATCTCCACCAGCCATCGTAAATACAACCCACCAACCATAAGATGAGAGGAAACCACATCCCTCCGCCTCAATATTAGCACCTGCCTGATAATGCAGAGTTGCTCACAAGTCAGTCACTGAGATTTGTCCCTTTTCCGAACATTTGCCATTTTCTTTGGATCACTTGATAATTGAACTGTCTTTCTAAGCCACTTATGATACTTGCAGAAATCATTTTTATCCCACAGCCACACTGACTTAGCTTTTGTGCTCTCATAAAGAGTATAAACCAGGCTGCTCATTCAGTGTGCAAAGGTGAGGAGTGATCTGTCTTATACAATGAGGACACTTTTCCCTGGGTTCAGAACACTCCTGTTGATGAACTCTTCTTGCAGTGGTTCTTCGTCCCCACCTCCTCCCCTTGGATTAGTGCAGGAAACACACTGAGCTCTCTGCTTGTCCTCTAACACGATGTGCAGCACCACTGCCAAGGGAGGAGCCAGAAAGCAAACAGTGTCTCCATACAATATCCAGAGCCATCAGAATAACCCTAAGAGAGACGCAAATGCCACCTGTCTGTTGACCTAGACCAGTAGTTATCATATTTCTGATTGTCACAAGTGGGGATAGGAACTATCATGGCATCTAGTGGGCAGAAAGCAGTGATGCTACTAAACATCCTACTATGCACAGGACACACCCCATAGCAAAGAGGGGTCCCAAATTGTCAATAGTGCCAACGCTGGGAAACCCTGGTGTAGATGTGAACCAAAATTTGCAAGGAGGAGTGTTTATACAGGTAGCTCTTTCTTCCAATTGGCATAAACATGGATAGAAGCTACACCCCAAGTAGGAGCTCTGTGTAGGCCCTACATGGGCCTGATTCAGCAGATTACACTCTAATAATGTAATTCAATTTTTCCTCATTTTTTAAATGTTATTTGGGTCCTTTAATATAATTTGGCAAGCTATTATAGTTGTTACAGCTGCTAGTTTTGCCCTCAATACTGATTTCACTTATGACCTCAGCCAGAATAAGATTTAAAGTTTGAGATGATGTAAGTGAATAAGGATTATTAGATTTATTCGTATGGCAATTTAAATAAGAAACTGCCTGGCTTAGAATAAGTGGTAAATGAAAAATGCTAGTGATTTATAGACCTGTCCATTTTAAAGATTTATACGATGTGTGGGATGATTAAGTAAGAGACAGGCCTGATTATATGAAATATGTAATTTTTGTAAATGCAATATTGGAAGCAAGCTGCTAAACAGCACCACATAGCAACTCTCAGCTAAGCAATTTTTATTACACGATTATGGTAAACTGGTATGCAGAGTCATGTGCGAATTACGCACAGGGTCCTTGCTCTAATTCTTTTTAGCTAGATGGGAGTGTGCTCATAGGAAATGCATCTAACTTCAGCCTTGAAACATCAGTCATCCAAACCCCAAAAGACACAGCAGGCTATAAATTTCAAACTGGAGTCAGTGACTGGCAGGTCTAAGCAGTCTTCTCTTTTGCTTAGGTTCCCACCCCAACTTATGAAATGGGAGTGATCTATTTGTCATATTTTAGTGACACACTTAAGAGAAAATACCCAGGACTCCAAAGTACATAGCACAGTCAGAAAGGGAAATGCGGGAACTGTGCAGTAGCCCCTCTTCCCACAAATCCTCTCCTTATCTAGGCGGTAGACAGGAGAGTGCTCACATAGCATAAAAGCTCAGCAGACTTGCAGATATTCACCCATTTCTCAATGGGTGAGAATGCTTCCCCCTTGCTGGAACCTCAGAAGCCCACAGAAGGAACTGAAACCGTTGCCTCTCAGAGATTTTGTACATGGCTCCCAAGCCAGCAGAGGATGGCTATGATGGAACGACCACGAATGGCCATCTTATCACCCAGAAGGGAGGATGTGTAAGAAAGATTACTGATATTTAATTTATTTTGACAGCTGCAGCTGCAAACAAAGTGCAAAGCAACGCACCTATCTTAGAATAATAGAGGGACCTGGGTTGTATTTGCATCCCTTCCACAAACTGAAGTAGGACACTGAGTAAATGATCCACCTGGGAAAACTCAGAGTTACAGCTTCTCTACGTCCCAGGGTTAGTATGAGGTGTTACCAGGATACCTGAAAACTCTTTTTAAAGGATAGGGTTCAACATACAGATACAAATAGAGGCATTTCAGAAGGTAAGATGAGGTTCAAAGTGGAAATAAGAAAGATTTCTGTTCATTGGCCACTTATAGAGGTCCTGATGTTAGGCTGACAGACATTAGCAGGCCTGGAGGTAGGTAGTTGGGGGGCTACTTGAACAGTAAAGAGGACATGACTCGTTTTTTTCTTTTGCTTTTGCTTTCTTAGTCATTAGCTATAGATAAAATCCAGCAAGCTTACAATTTCAAACTTTAGCCCAAGATGAATATGACTTCCTCTGAGCATGCTGATAAGGTGCTAGGGCGCACACCAAGCCCACAGCATGGGTGAGGGGTTGGAAAAACCTCAAGATCTCAAACCAAAATAAAGGGAAAGATTGCACCCAGGGAGTTGTCAAAATGGTGCCTTTTCCATGTAAAAGAACAAAGGAGGAAGGAAGTGATATCCTTGAGGACTCATTTAATCACATAACTGCAGCCTGAACCTTAACTCCGAGCAGCCGCCATCTTGGGGTCTGCTGGCCTTCTAGCTTGAAGGTGTTCTCTCTCACTCTGAAAAGCGACAACTCCACAGCAAACTCTATGTCCTATACAGCCGCCTACATGTTTTGTCTGAATTCTTCCATGGAAGAGATAAGGAACCGAGGAGCCTTGATAGTTCCTCCTGGTGTTAGGACCCAGTTTGCTGATAACACCAGAGGCCTTAGGATTGCCGGGGACAAGACACAACTTCTTGGGGGGCTCGGGTCTGAGACTGAGGGTGATGTAAACTCTAGTGACCGCTGGGCTTAGACAGCTGATGGAGTGCTGAAGATGCTATTAATTCAGCTGGGGCTGGAGGGCGGGTATAAAATAGGAAACTTGACAGAAGAAATAACACCTAAGATTGACCAAGGGGGAAAACCCCACGAAGTGGTTGTTTGCAAGTGTGTAGTAGTTAAGGACTATGGCAAAGAATCTCAAGGGAAGGATGTCATCAGAGAGTACTTCAAATGCAAGAAATGAACAAATAAAAATTATCTCTCACTATCTTGAAGCAGAAAAGTTTCCTGCAGAAGGTAGACAAAGACAGGAGATTCTCAACCCATCTGGATGTATGACTACAGTGAAGCGAGAAGGGAAATCACCCACAGGCCTTTGGTTTGTTATTAGGAACCAAAACCACAAATACAGTCAGGCTACAAGGGGAGTGGATGCCATATTCTGCAGATCTACAAACTTCCCACACCGGCAGAGTTCAGAAACTCTTATTTAAATTCCAACCTCATGTTGAACTTTAGTATCCTTCATAAAGGAGCTCCAGTGGCATGATTGGTTAGCACGAGGTACTTTTATAGTATCCTCCATAAATTATGGAATTTTAATGAATTGCAACAATTATACTCATACTATTCTTTCTCTGATATAATGCTTCTGTCATCTACTGATAAAATGTAATGCTTTTCAATTTAGATTGTGGATGTGGATTGTTTATAAATCATCAAAATTCCTCAGCATGGTGATTCTAATAAGTATTTTCTTTCTAGTAAACAGTAAAAGTGTTTTGGTCCAGAAACCTGATTAAGTAACTTTTTGTTTTTCAAAGAATCGTATTGTCCGCCCCCCTTTTTTTAGTACCAGAAATTAAACCTAGGGCTTTCACATCAAGCCACATCCCCTGTCTTTTTTTGGTTTTTGTTTTCTGTTTTTTTTCAATTTGCAATGCTCCTGCCTCAGCCTCCTGAGTAGCTGGAATTACAAGTGTACAATACCATGCTTAGCTTCATATTTCTCATTTTGATTAAGAGTGATCACATAAAGAAAAAATCTTACTTAGGTCAAAAAGTTGTTTTTAATTCAAAAATGTATGCAATCTTTGAGCTCAGAATTTCTTTTAATTGCCTCAAAGTCTAATGCTCAGTTTCTTTAAAATGAAGGTAACAAAAGAAATCCGGTCTGCCACGTTGTGGTTATCTGCCCTGGGAAAAGAAATATTTTTTTGTACCCAGTTGGAGTACAATCTTTGAGCAAATATTTTAGGTCAAAGAACAGCAAATTAAAAAATAAGGCACATTTTAAAAACTTTATCCCCACTTCTTTTAAAAATTTACTTATTCAACAAAGACAGATTTTAGATTTATTTCCTAACTGCTGCACTAACGGACACCCTCACACTTCCCTGATCAGTTTTATGAATTGATTAATAAGGCAATCATGGGTTGGGAAAGCTTTTATATGCCACCTGATATTGATGCCATCTATAAAAAGATGACCAACCAAGCACCTGATATCCAGTAAAGGCAGGTTCACAAATTGCAGTCTGAGAAAGATAATGGAATGACTGTGACCTCGAGTACTTTGAGCCAAATAGCAACTGTCAGCCCCTGATAGCAGTGTTTGACCTCTGAGGCAGGTGACAGAAACCAACCTGAAACAGCCATTTTCTCAAATTCTGTTAAGGATAATAAAGTGTGATGGGAGAAATCACCCTCTCCAGTGAGGAAGCCTCATGTAATCGGTAACCTAGAGACAAGCACCATGATTTGGGTGGGAGGCATTAGGTGGGAGAATTCTAGGGGTTGCTTTCTACTGAAAGCTCGCTAGATTTGGGCAGGGTGTTTTGTTTGTAGTTATTTTGCTTGGCTTTAATCATGTTTAGTTCTCATGGAAGGTTTCAGCATACATAATAGTAGAGAGCACAGCATGATAAATTTCCTTCTACTCATGATGATAGGATTTCAACAGAGTTCTACTCAGGGGCACTTGCGTTTCACCTGTACTCAGACATCAAGTTATTTCACCCATAACTTTTTTTAAATTTCAAGTGCATATCTCTAAAATATATAAATACAAATTTCTAAAAATAAGGACTATTTTTTTTTTTTTTTTTTGCCATATTGGAATTGAACCCAGGACCTCAACATGTTAGGCAAGCACTCTACCACTAAGCTACAATCTGAACCCTTTTTATTTTGAGACAAGGTTTCACTAAATTGCCTAGGTGGGCCACAAATTGCAATCCTCCTGTCTCTCCAAACAGCTGGAATTATAGGCATGAACCACTACACCAAGCTTCAAAATAAAGACATTTTAAAGCCATCAGTCAAACACCACTATCTCCACTATAAAATTAACAATAATTTTTTAACTTTATCAAATATGCTGTCCATGCTTACATTTCCCAACTGTCTCCCAAATGCTTTTAACGAATAAGTCAGCATGCTGTGATTGGGTGCCCCATGTCTTGAGTCTATTCTTAGTTATAGACACCCCTGCCAGCATTTTTTCTTCTCCTGATGGCTCTTACTTACGACACTGAGGCATTTCTCCTGGTTCCCCACAGTCTGGATTTCACCCCTGTGCCTATTACCCTCTGAGAAGTGGGAGCCAGATAGCTTGAGTTGATTCAGGTATAGTGCTGTGACAGGACTATTCCATTAGAAGTGTCGTGTGCTCCATCAGAAATGTCGTGCCATCTACTTCCCTGTTAGATGAGGTTAGTAGCCACTGGTAATCAATGGGCTCCGTTCATATAGGTTAATTCAAGGAAACCATTAAGCCAAAACATTCCAAAGGATTTCTTTTTTAAAAAAAACTAATGACAATGCCTTTCCCCTGTGTTTTGCAGCACACACTGCATCAATTTAGACATTGTAACATCCTTATGAGGTGGTGATAGGGACAAGTTTGAACCAAAGCTCACTCTCCTAGTTACCACAGACAGTCTCCTGGGCTACCAACGAGGGACCATTTTGACTTAGTATGAATAACTGAAAGAAGCAGAGATGAAACCATAGCAAAGCCAGGTGGGGTGGCGCATGCCTGTAATCCCAGAACTTGGCAGGCTGAGGCAAAAGGATCATTGAGAGTTTGAGACCAGCCTGGGCTACAAAGTGAGCTCAAAGGGCTGGGGATATAGCTCAGTGGAATAAGTGATTGCCTGGCAAGCACAAGGTCCTGAGTTCGATCCCTAGTACCGCAAAAAAAAAAAAAAGTGAGCTCAAAGGTCAGCCTGAACTGCATAGCAAGACCCTGTCTCAAAGAAATAAAAGAAACCATAGCCAAAAAATTGTTGTCTTAAAGCACAAAACATACATTCTTATAAGATTAATCAAAATAGCAAGTAATCAATCACTAACTGGCGAACACAGTCATCAAAAAGACAGAGCTCCTGAGGGGGGATGTGAATCACACTGAGGAGACGTGGCACCTTGGTGCAGGCGTGGACAGAGGCGGAGGAGATGTAGACAGCCTGCATCAAACAGGGCTGAAAGGGCTCTGTTTAGGGTCTTTCATTTACACAAATCAACTTAGAGTTACATTACCCAAGCTCGGTGTACAAGAGTTGCCAAAATTAGTCATTCCATTAATCTCCCATGCCAGGAAGAAGCAGCTACATATACATCACTGTAAGTTATATTGACAGCAAGACAATGACATGACATTTCCACGGTGCATCAAATGGTATTTCTCTCAATTCATTTGCTGTCAGAGTCTCTATAAAGTGCCTTCTCACTAAAATATGCCCCTTGGTCTTTTAGACTTCAACATGACTTGTTTCAAGATAAACATTTTTGTTTTAGTATAAAGGAAGAAAATTAATGGAACCTACCCTTCAAATGATAACTGTGATCAACTTTTTATGTTTTAAAGGTTTGCTTTGTTCCCATCAGAAAGATGTCTGTGATTAGAGGGAGGAAAAAGACAAGGAGAGAGAAAGGGAGGAAAGACGGACGGGAGGAAGGGAGGGAAGAGGTGAGAGGAATGTTCCAATTTACACCAAGGGTGCTAACTTGTATTACAGTGTATAGGAACTTTAAGCATGTCGCAAACAAAACCGAGGGAAACAGACACTAAATATCTAGGTGGAAAATGTCGTTTATCACGGAACATCTTTTTGAAAATAAAATGACCGAGCAAATTCAAAGTTCTTCCTCCTCCAATTTTGCTTTCTCACAGTTCATTTAAATCACGGCGCCTTTGTTTAGGATTCTACTGAAAGATCCTGGGTGATCTGTGAATTCTAATGGCCTCTCCTAAACTTGCCCAGCACTTGTCCACAGGAAACTGTCACCATAGAGATCTCTGTAAACTGTCCTCTGAAACAGTGTTTTTGTTTCTCTCAATTGTGTTTTAAAGCACATAAAACGAATCATGTTTGATAGAAAAAGAATCATTAAAAAAAAAAACAACCAAGGTAATGCATTTAAAATAATAGGCACCAGATCTGCAAGTTGAATGAGCCGTAACATAAAAATCAGAGACGGAGAAAGTCCAGGGATTTGTGCCGCCATGGCTTTCCAGGTGTTATCACACCCAGCAAAGCTTTTTATACCGATCTCATTTGGCAAGGTGCTCGGTCACATTTCATTAGACGCCGGTGCTGGCAACAGCTCTGCTCGGTCACCGAGTTCTGTCCCGCACCACTCCGTGTTAGAAGATTTTTGAACATAAATTCCGAGAAGATCAAATCTCTCTTAGCTGTGCGCCGCAAAACCAGCCCGAGAGGAAAGGTCTAGCAAACAAAAAAGAGCTGGAAACAAAGGCCAGACGGCCGGGGCCGGGGGCGCGCATATCCCCGGCTGCAGACAAAGGAGCAGGAAGCCGCGCTCCCCGGCCATCGCGCATGTCCGCCGGGGCTGGCGCAGGGAACGCGCACAGAGCCGTGGTCAGCAGCCGCGCGCGAAGACGGCCGACCCGCCACCCGCTCGCTGTGCGGTGCAGAGGCAAATGCCACCTTCTCGCTTAGCCTCCGTACCGTTATTGTGAAAACTATGAAAACTAAAGAGATAACACGTGTGCCGCTTCTGAGTATGTGATAGATGCTCAATAAATAGAACTTGTTCTGGCCAGCAGAGGTCTAACCATCTAGTATGTAAGGGACGGAACCCGAGCAGCATTGTTGTCCTTCAGTTGATTATGTAGAAAATTAAATCGGACACACAAATGTACATGCTATCCATCCCCCCTTTAGACACCACTCCCGTAAGAATTTAGTCTGGCTGAAAGAAGAGTCCCGGTAAGCCGACTGCCTCTCCACGTGCTTTTTCTGTGTGTTCGGGCTTCCTTTCTCTGTTCAGGCAAGGACAGCCGTTCAAATCTGCGGGTGTAGTAAGTGAGCGCAGATCTTCAAAAGGCGGCAGTTTGGAGCCAAAAGTCTACATTTAGTTCTACAGGGAAGCTGCAAACTCTATTATTAGGATTTTCTGAATTAATGAAGCCATCTGACATCCCCCTCGCAGAAGCAGGCACAGAAGCCACCCGTAATGCATCCCACGCACTGTCTAATTTGGAATGTTGCTCAAATATTGATGAGTTTCAAACTCAGTGCATCACTGTAGGCCACATCGGACACGCTGGATTGACCTTGGAGGGAGAAAAGGGCCAAGGACAGATATTTGTTTTAACATTTCCTTTCTGAAGCCAAATGGAAATGTCAAATCATATCACAGGTTAACCGTTCACTTTACTTTTTTTTCCTCCCCGAAAATGGAAAAGGAAATTTCTGGGATTATAAAGAGTCTGCCTAAGGGGTGCAGTACACTGCACCTCAGTGACAGAGCAGTTGCCTGGTATGTGAGAGGCCCTGAGTTTAATGGGGGGAAGGGGAGAGGAGAAGAGCACCCGGGAGGGGGTGCAGGGGAGGGCAGGGACGAGGAGAAAAGCATTCCATTATTTCTAGATCCAAAAATAAAAGTACAAATAACTGTATTATTTGTATTGAGAAAATTCTACTTTTGTGAGCTTAATAGTCAGACATTTCTTCCATCTTGCTATTCCTTAAACACTGTCCTGTCAGCACCGCTTCCTCCAGTTGCATGAAGTGTGAGATGTCCACACAGAGAGCTCTGGAGACCAGGGACCCTCAGCTGTATCTGCACAGACGACGTCAGGTGTCCTCTCATCTTCCCAGGATGACTTGGAGTATGCACAAGATGTGTGTGGTGGGCTCAGAAACATACATGTAATGAACACAGAAATAATTTGATTGGTCCTTATTGTAACCAAACCAGGGCCCTGGTCAGGCGAGCACTCTACCACTGACCTACGTCCCCAGCCCTACACAAAATTACCAGGACTATACATAATTTACAGCTGACATGTGCCTGTATGCAGCTACTTGGGAAGCTAACGCAAGAGGATGATTTGACCTTAGGAGTTTGGGGGCAGCCTCAGTAACACAGCAAGACCCCAACTCAAGGGGTAGAAACAAAAACCACAGAGAAGAAAAAGCAGCCGATACTTGATATTTCAGTGGGAGACACAGGAAAGCTTAAAGAACTCAGAACAACTCTGGAAGTTTGCACCTCTTTGAAGAGGGCCTTTCTGCCCTGCTACTGAGTCCAGGATTCAGAGTCTCAACCACACTCAGTCCTTAGGATCCACTGGCTGCAAGTGATGAGACTGCAGAGCTGGTGTAGCCTCTTCCCGGGAGCTGTACGCTGCTGAGACTGGCACCAGGCGGGGTTGTGCCAGAGGATCTCCCTGGGTGGAGGAAGTCAGTCATCTCCTGCATCCAATCCACAGCTCCAGTCGGAGCCGCCAGGTAAGGCGCCCTCAAGGACTCTCAAGTTATCCCACCCCCCATCCCAGGAAGCCCCGGGTTTGTTGACCAGGGTCAGCCTCACCCACGGCTCTGTTCCAGAGTGACTGTAAGGGTAATGAGAAGCTCTCTATTTAAAAGTTCCCTCCCCGTCCGCAAGAGTACCACACTCACCTTTCCGGGCTGAATGCCACAGAAAGCCCTGTCTTTGAATTGTGCTGCAGAGAAACTTCCTTTAAAAGGCAAATGCAGAGTCTGTGGATATAGCTCAGGGGTAGAGCAGGTGCTTAGTAAGCTAGAAGACCAGGTTTGATGCTCAATATACGGGGGCATTGGGGGAGCAAACACACTAAAGACATTTTTTTTTTTTTTGGTACAAGGAATAGAACTCAATAATAGAACTTAGCTAATTCATTTCACTGCCAATGAATAAAGCTTTACTGGAACTCAGCCATGCCTGTCCACGTACATATTGTCTGCGGTTGCCTTCCTCCCTTTCCATAAAGAAAAAGCATGCAGACCTATGATCTAGACAGTAGTTCAGAGTGTGCACTTTGTGGCCAGGGTTGTGGATGGAAACTCTGGTACTTCTCAGACAAGTCACTTAATTTTTTTATTCCTAAAATGGGCACAAGTCACTGCAGAGTTTGAGTAAGAACTAAACTAAGTGTTCAGCACAGGGTCTAATATGTAGCAATGTTCCGCTAATGTTAGCTATTATATTAGCACAATAGAACTTGTGCTTGCCAGGCAGGTGCTGTGCCACTGAGCTACATCCCCCACCCTAAAGACAAGTTTTTGAGGGGCACTTTAGTCTGGGCTGGTTCATTGAAGACATGGGAGGCAGGGGAGAAGGAAGAAGAAAAACTGCCCAGGGAGGGCAGTCTAAGTGGGAGTCCCAGGGGAGCTTCTAAGCCACCCAGAATGTCAGGGCTCGGTGCTAGGGCTGAAAGAGGGATTCGAGTGAAAAGTGATAAAAAGATCTTCAAATGTGAGGATCAGGCCAAATAGGGAGCCCAGGTTCTCCTTATCTCTTCATTTTGGCACTGGATAAAGTCTAGTAAGATTTAGAATAAGTTGAGGAAGCCTGTTTTACAGGAATTATGCCCTCCTCCCATAATTTATCTTTGTTTCCTCCCTTTGGTACTGAGGATCAAAGTTTCGGGCACTTTATCCCTGAGCTACAACCTCTGCCCTTCTTTTTTTTTTAAAGACAAAAGAATGGAGACATATGAACCAGAATAAGCCATAAACAATACCCAAAATACAAAATTATGCAGAATATAGTAGGTAATTAGCACTGGATGTTGTATTACATGATGTTATCTTCACAATAGTTAACACATAAACATTAAAGGAAATACCAAATTATAGAGAAGATAGTAGGGAATTAGCACTGGATGCTGTATAATATAAAGTTATCTTCACTTCTGTTAATACAAAAACGATTGAGGAAATACAGAATTATAGAGAACATAGAAGGGAATTAGCTCTGGATGCTGTCCTACATAGTGTTACCTTCACATTTGTTACTCAGTAACACAGATGATGGCCCATTTGATCATTCAATTTTCTCCTCCCTCGTCTCTGTTGCCCAACCACTCAATCAGTCATCTTCCCTGTGATAATAACTGTATTCCTGGGTTTATCTATACCTCTGGACTCTTGCCTTGGGAAGAGATATAGCTGCCTCAGACTATACTATAGCATACATGGGTGTATACTAACTGCCATGGTCGGAGGTGGAAAAGCACCTATGCTCACAGCGGACCGCCCGTTCCACCCCATCGCCGTGCTATGGGTGGGGGTGAGTCCAGTCCATGGGGCGGGGCCCACAGCGGAGCAGCCACGGGGCACATGCCCCTGTCAGGGTGCCCTCGGTGGCCCGCTCGGCTCTATCCCATTGCCTTGATGCCAGAGGCCCTTTCTTCTCCTCCTCCCTCCTCCTGATCTCCAGTATTACCTTTCCCCACCCCTTGCAGCTGGGCATTGGACAAACTTACAATGCTTGATATAAGGGCTTGAAATCTCCCCGGCTCATTCTCACTGTGTTAGTTCAGGGTATGAACTGAGTTTAAAGATTAGTTCTAGAATAGAGTTGGAGGATTTTCTCTGGTCTGCTGTATAGAGTATGTTGTTGTTTTTCAGACTCCCGGTCTGCTGCTTTTCGTCTAATTTGTTGCTATGGGTTCATGCAAGGTTCATATGTGCAAGGTGTAAGGAGACCCTCTTGGTGCTCACATTAATAGTTCGGGGTGAGTCCTGAAGACTGTGGATTTGTCCCATTGTTGCCAGGAACAGGCAGGCAGTGCTTGCTCAAGCTGCAGAGACTCAAGGTACTCCCAGAGAGAGTTCAGGGTGGGAGCTGAGTCCCAGCAACCCAGCTCATGCTTCCTGCCTGATGTTGGAGTGAGAAGGGCATGGAGCCACGCGATCCACCTCCATCTGCATCTCCCTCCTGTTGTGGTGCTGGACCCCCCATCCGCTCCTCGTCCGGATCCCTGGGAGCCATCATGGCTCACCACTGAGGTTCCCCACTGCCCTCCGCCGGTAGCTGCTCACCCAGCAGAGAGGCAGGGGGCCACCGCCTCAAGGCAGGTGCCGAGCCGGGCGTGGTGGGCTGTGTACTAGTTTCATTGATTCTCTCCAGGCACTGATTAGGAAGGTTGCCACAGAATGGGGACTCTGTCCCAGTGGCTGTCATAACTTCTCATCCTCACAATGGGTTCGACAACTGCTCCTGATCACCATTGCCTCCTTTCCTGGCTGCGCCCTCCTCTCTCCAGCCATGGACCAGCTCTCAGAACTCCGCTCTCCCCTGGCCAAGTTGGGAGGCTTCCGTGAGCGTGGGCCTCCGAAGCTGAAGCTGCGAATGCCGGAACGAGGGCTCAGGCCATGGGTGTGCTTGGAGCAGTGACTTCCTCCTCCGTCTCCTCTCCCTCTGACTGCGCCATGGCGGATCTCCGATCCTTTCCTCCAGAAGAGGTTTTGCTTAGTCTTTCCAAGGGCTTCAATTCCCATTTCAGATCCTTCCTGAATTCAGGATACCCACCTCTTTCCTTTCTGTCCTTCACGTGTTGCTATATTCCTATATTCCTTTGTCTGAGTGGCATTCCTCCGGGAGGTTCTCTCTCTGCTGCCTACCGGGTCACTATCTTGAAGTCCTCTCGTAAAATTTAATTAGTTATTTGTTTCTTTCTAATGAATTCACCATTACATTTCCAAAGTTCTAAAATGGCCAACAGACCATAGAAAGATATTACTTTAGGCTTCAGAAAACTGCTGGCCTTGATTCAGGGCCACTCAGCCCTTCTTGTTTTTAATTTTAAGGCAAAGTTTCACTAAGTTGCCCAGCCTGATCTTGAACTTGTGTGCTCCCCTGCCTCAGCCTCCAGAATAGCTGAGATAACAGGAGGGTGCCACCACATTTGGCTTGTTCTGTTTTCAAAAACCTGGATCAGGCTCCACAAACTATGGCCTGTGGCCCACATGTGGTTTTGTACCTGTGAGCTAAGAATGATTTTTATTTTTTAAGTGATGGAGTTACTGGAACTCAGCCATGCCTGTCCACATACATATTGTCTTCGGTTGCTTTCCTCCCTTTCCATAAAGAAAAAGCATGCAGACCTATGATCTAGACAGTAGTTCAGCGTGTGCACTTTGTGGCCAGGGTTGTGGATGGAAACTCTGGTACTTCTCAGACAAGTCACTTAATTTTTTATTCCTAAAATGGGCACAAGTCACTGCAGAGTTTGAGTAAGAACTAAACTAAGTGTTCAGCACAGGGTCTAATATGTAGCAATGTTCCATTAATGTTAGCTATTATTCTGTTGTAGTGATTAGACACTGGTGTATGACATTATTCTTCCACGCCTTCTTGTCCCCATTTCAAGTTAGGACACATTTTGTTCTCACATAATGTTCTGGAAAGTAATCTGCATGGGTATGGCCACCACTACCAAGAGATTCCAAAAGAGTATTGAGTAATCAAAGTTGACAATCATTTTGCACTAACCTCTAATCTCTAGAAATTCAACCTTCTCTTTAATTCTCATGATTTAGGTAAAAGCAAGTGAATCATCTTACAACCAATTCAACAGAAAAAGTAAAGCAGACAGTTGATATGACTCAAAAATAATTCTGACCAACTTACACAGATCCAGGTGACACAAGATGAAAGAGTTACAACTCAGCTCTCTCCCCAAATGGCAAAAGCAACTGGCCTGAAGTTGGGCACCTTGGGGTAGAACTTCGTGTGCTTTCATTCAAGAATTTCCAGTTTGTAAGGTGCTCATTAGTGTCATCTGAGGCTTATAGGAGGGATTAAGCTAGAAAGCAAACACGGGAAGGAGTGAAGATTAGAGTGCCTTGAGGGTAAAAAGGGAAAGGAAGGATTATCTCTGGAGGGTGTAAGAGAAAAGAAAGTGTCAGACCCTAACACAGGCAAGTGCTTCAGCTACACTGCTCTCAACCAGCCACCAACTTTGCAGGGGTCCGCAAGCATTATAACAGGTGAAAGACACAGGCAGATGGCCATTACTATCCCCACTTCTAGCTGTTGGGTTAAAATATAAGAGCAGGGGACAGAATTCTAAGTAGCTGGGTCAGGTAACAAAGTAATGACAGCCAGGATATCACAAATTTATATAACAAAGGTGCCAGGAAGTCTCCTAAGCAGTCAGTCTTCATTTTCTGATTCAGTTCCCCACACCCAGTCAAACTGTGGCTGTCTTGCCTGCGTTTTACAGAGGAAGAAACTGAAAATTAAGAAAACCAAATGACTTTCTGAAATTCACACAGGTACTAATGACCAAAGATGGAATTTTTTCAATGTAAACTTTCTAACTAGGCATTACATACGCACACAGATAAACTCAAAGGGAGTCTAGTGAAAGACAAGCTAGTCTCTTCTCCACCTCCATGGAAGAAGTCGCTTCCACTAATTTCTCTTGCATTCACCCAGAAGAAATGCCGTGCACTAACAACTGTGTGTGCACACGTTATTACACCCCCAGGTGGTAGCAGAGGAAGCTCACTACATACGTAGAGAATTTTCCATGTCAGTATATGTAAAACTAAGATTTGAACCCAATTGCACAACCTCCAAAGCTAAGCTGATGACTGTGCTGCCAAGTCCCCTCTTTGCACCGGTGCAGAGGTAAACAGAAGGCACAGATGCTACCTCGGAGTCGGGCATTCTCATTGACGACCTGCTGTTTCAGGGCAGGGAGGCAAATCCAAAGAGGATAAAGACCTAGTTCTTCTTGTCCTTTCATTTGGAAGATACATTTCCTAACACAGAGCATGCAGCCAGGAAGTTGCCCAGCACCGACAGACCTGGTTGTTGGGCTGAGAGGCAAGAAATCTTGGAAAGTGAGAACCACTCAGAAAGGAAGGGAGGGTCTCACTTTGGCAGCAAATGTACTGAAAACACAGAAAAGGAGAAAGCCCAGGTAGGAAAGGGAACAGTGTGAGGAAAGGGCAGGCCAGCTGCTGGGAGCTGTATTCAGAAAACCCACGAGAAAGGAGAGCCAGGCCAAGGGAGGTTTCCACGGGTGTGACCACACACCGTTGGTTGTGGCAGGGGGCGCAAGCACTGTGCTGTTAACAGTGGGAAGGTTCTCAGCTTTCATTTTACTTTGAAAATAATAAGGCTGGCTCCCACTTACATGGATTTTTAGAGGGTTCGTGCCCTGCCTGCCCCATCCACAGGACAGGTGAAAAGAGTGGAAAATCCACTTTAAAAGCTTTTCAATCACTCTTCCCTGTGTGGAGAACCCCCATCTTGCCACAGACATTCTTCAAGCTTATCAGAAGAGGAAGTGCCATATCTGAAAATAACTTTACGTCTAATTCTGAGAGCCTGTCCTAATATCAGTAGTGTGATGCACTTTCTTGAGGAAGCCGGTAACACAGTAGGTACTATAGGTGGTCGGGAGAAATTGTGGACTCTGAAATCGCGTGAAAGTGGTGCAGTGTCAAACTGCAACTTCCATCAAATTTTCAACAGAAACCTCACACCTCCATTTTGCACCTAAAAACTATCTTTTTGATAAGATAGAATAGAAAATATCAGTGCTTAAAGGTATGATAATTATACTTGTTTACTGGGCATATTTGTGTGTGTATTTGCTTGTACTAAGTCTCAGTATAGAATGGACTTCTTACCTGGAATCATGCTTCAAAAATCTTGAAATCTATCACTTGACAATTATGCCACTTCCCAGAGTACAGTGACGTGGACCTGAGAAAGCCAAACAACCGGAGCAGGCCCAGGTGTGCAAATCACAAACCCAAAGGAAGTTCAGCCTCCTTTGGGAAGCCACACGGGAAGAAAGCTGAGGATAGAAGGGAAAGATGCCATTGGTAGCTGAGACCACTGAGGGAGTGCATGGGAAACTACACTTCAGAACTCGGTGATGGGAGCTGGTATCTCACCAGTGTACAATGGAAATACAGGCCAGACGAGACAGAACTGAGTGGCATCTGTTGTCTCTACCAGTGAAGCAGCAGCTCTGAACCCACAGTGAACAAGGCATCATCTAGCTCATGGCCTGTTGTAGTGGTTTTGGATCTGACACACGCTGGACAGATTCCATGGGCCTCCAACTGTAGTGTGCAGAGGGATCACCGGGCTACATGTCAAATGTCCAGGTTCCTGAGTCCTAGGTCCAGAAATTCTGACTCATCTGGAAAGAGGGAGATAGAGAGGAAAAGAGGGTAGGACTCACAACCTACTCACACTTGGAAAGCACTGGGAAAACAAAGCATTCCATTTCCATGATGGCAGCTCAGGCAATTTCCATCTGTCAGCAAGCATGTATTAAGCAAGCATATGGGATTGGGAGTGTGCAAGGCACTGACAGGATGTTTCAGGTTTTTCAAATATATCTTAGAGCCGTGTGTTACCGAGTATATAAATGAGCTGTGTGTATCTGCACATGCACATATGTAATTTAATTAAGAAAAGGCAGGACACAGAGAAAAGAGGAGGATGACAAACTAATGAAGGTGCACATGCCCTTTCCTCTGCCACAGCATTTGCAGAGTGAGATCACAGTCTCCTCTGTTCTTCTAAAATAACAAAAAACATAGTGATGTGAATGAGGCCGGGAGATCCTCAGAGGCCCTTCCTTAAAGAGGAGAAGCAGAGTCACAAAACAAGCTAGGACAGTGTCAGATCATTGCAAAGAGCTCACAGATCCAAGCCTGCTGCGCACAAGGGCAGAGGAAAGGCCAGTCTCTGCCTAATACACGCCTAAAACAGATAGCAGAGCTCATTCCACCGCAAAGAAACTTAAAAAAAAAACCAGATGTGGTAAATTATTTGTTCGAGACCAGATGAATGAAGACAAGACTTGAACTCATAGTCTCTTTGATGAATGTATTTGACATATGCTGTTTATTCGGGGTATAAATATGTGGTTGGCCATGTATGTAAAAATAAACAAAACAAAGACTAGCAGCTGCAGTTCAATATGTACCTGGGTGTGGCAGGCTCTCAATCAATATTTGTCAAATGAATTCATCTCCTGTTTAAAAGATACACAATATTGGGTCAGATGCTCTGAAGGGCCCATGTCCAGAACCCAGTGGCTTCTCTGGGAAAATATGCCTGATGACCAAGCGCGTTGTATTGATCTATTTTTTGTGTGCAGAGGACAAGAACAAGAGCTAAAAGAGAAGGAGTTTATGTAATAGTTTCTAGGCACTAGCTTTGCATATGTGACCTTGTTTAGTCTTTCTAACAATCCCATCAAGCAGGAACTGTCACTATCCCCATTTTCCAGAGGGCAAAACTGAGGCACAGAGCGGTGACATAACACAGGGCTTCAAAAGACTTACAAGAAAATCTTGACAATAGCTAAATTCTAACTAACAGATTCTTTGTGAGATTTAATGTAATGGGAATTTGGATTTATTAGGGTTAAAAAAAGATTAGTCTCTAGGAAAAGAAGAAATCATAATAGGTTGTAGAATTACAGATAACCTCAGGGTGGAGGTGGGGTTTGAACTGTGTATTAAAAGGCAGGCAAGACTGGAAGGTGGGAGACGGAGGCATAAAGGACCAGGGAGAGAACATAAAGGCCTGGAGGCCAGAATCTAGAGGGCGTGCTCAGGAATCCCACCTAGAGTGGAGAATTTGAGTTGGGGATTAGTGAAGAGTTTGGGTATTAAAAGGAGGAGTCAAATTAGAAAGAGTTTAGAGCCGGATTAGGGAGGTAAGTGATGGTTTAAGAAGCCCATCTAGTTCCTTAACTAGAAAATAGCCCAAGGAGAACTGTACATCTAGGACATTAGCATGGCAACAGCCTGTGAAAAGAGGGCAGAAGCCTGCAGACCCAGAGACCAAAACGGTGGCTGTATTAACCCAGATCTGGAATGAATGGGAATAAGAAAAGAAGACACAGTTCTGAGACCAAAGATAAGCCACTATTCCAAGCAGGCGCTTCCGCTGGGCCAGGGCCTGCACTGAGGGCCTGGGAGTCCACCTTGGCACATCCTCATAGCAAGAGTTCCCAAGGAGGGAAACTGAGGCCTTCGCTGTAGAGTCCGTCCTGGGAGGAGCACAGAGAGGCCCTGACAACAAATCGGATGCCTCCGTGGCCTCTCACGAGCAACTCCTCTGTTTCTTCAGAGCCATTTGAGGACAGGGAGGCAGTTGGAGGTGATAAATTTTGTTCGGGGTTTGTTGTGTCTGAGCTAAACAGTGGATACATTTCTGCAGGGAGCTGAAAGTCCTGGGTGAAAAACAGAGCATCTCTGATCTTGGAGGCTTTTGCCCAACCGCACTTTCCGGTCTTAGCAAGACCCTGAGAAAATGGAAGAAAACAGCCTTTATTGACCTTCCTCAGTCTGTGCACCCAAACTCTCATCCGAACCATACAACCATCCGAGAAATGTGCGCGCTTAGTCCCTGGGAGAAGCAACTGCCTTGAGTTAACAGCTGACCCAGAGAAGCTGGCTGACCCCAGCCAGACACTTCCTTCCCCAGCTACAGACAGCAGGATGCTGCCGGCTAGCCCAGGGAGGAGCCCTCCTTCTCCAACATCTGTCCCTGAAGGGCCTTTTGCTGCAGGATATGGATTAAAAGCAGTGGGAAAACAAAGTAGGCAAAAAAAATGGCCTGTTTTGAAGGAATGCTGGCTTTCCAGTCCAGGTGGGGTCACACATCCCCAAAACAACGTACCTCAGGTAAATGTATGTGTGCGTTTGCTGATCTCGTACGGGACATTCTTAATCCACGATTGGACAATAGTTCTTTCAAAAGCAAACAGCTGACACTGTGGACTGATCGCCTATCTGCAAATAACCAGAGGCTTTTGAACTCCCGAGAAAGTAAGTCTGCTTATCCACCAGCAGATGTCTCTGTTTTGCCTATGTGAATAGGGTTCCCTTTGTTCTCAGCCACTACATTTCAAGTCCAATTAAAGAAAACCCTTTCTCAACTTTTCCCTGGAGATCCTAATACACCTTTGCCTAAGAGCAAATAATTTCCTTCCTCCTTAATTTTTTAAATGGAGAAATATAATGAAATTGTTTCTATACCTCCTAAAAATCAGCATTCACATCTCATAGTCCCATTTCTAATAATTTATATAAAACCAGGCGTGCGCTGGCGGTTGCTGGGAGCTGATAGAATTGAGTTATTATTTCGTGGGTGGAAAGTTTCCATTTTATAAAATGAAAGGAAATTGGGCGTGGTAGCACATGCCTATAGTCACAGCCATCTGGGAGGTGGAGGCAGGACCACCCGAAGTTCCGGGCCAGTCTGGGCAAATTAGTAATTTCACAAGACCTTGTCAGAATAAAAATTTAAAAAATATCTTGGGATGTAGCTTAAAGTAAAGGCCTTGGGTTTAATCCCCAGTACTACCAAAATTAAAAAAGAAAATGAAATGGTTTATGGAGCAGGAAGGTGATGCTATCTACATATTGTGAGTGTATTTAATACTACCTACCTGTACACTAAAAGTAGTTGAAATGGGAAAATTTAGTATGGCAACGGAAAAATTGAAAAAAATCACCAAACTTATGCTAAAGAATATACAACCATCTATTTTAGTCCTTACTGTAAATCCTACTCATAAACTGGCAAAATTTGCTTTAAAGAAAGTTGACACATCCCCAAAAGTTTGTAATTCTGGGTACTCAAAATAAAAGTTTACAAGTGGACGCCTCTTTGTTAATTACTGAATAAGCCCATTGTAAGTGGAGATCAAACCCCTCCTTTAGGAAGTCCTAGCAATAGAAAAAAGACTGAAAAAATTTAATCTTAGGGTAGAGGTAGTCTTTCATTTAAAATATTCCTAACAGCCAGGCGTGGTGGCGCATGCCTGTAATCCCAGCCCTCAGGAGGCTGAGGCAGGAGGATCACTGTGAGTTCAAGACCAGCCTGGGCTACAAAGTGAGCTCAAAGCTAGCCTGAACTGCATTGTGAGACCCTGTTTCAAAAAGACCAAAAAAAAAAAGTTGCTCCATTAAAAAATATATATATATATTCCTACCACATGATCCCAAGGTTCTATTACTCTCTTCCTGTTGCACATTACTTCCTCAAGAATGCTCAACTTAAAAATTAAATAAAAGATGACCATGAGTAATTGCTGAGGTTTTTCTTCTCTCTGAGCATCTGGGCCCACATTTTCAGCACATTCATACAGGCCTTAAACATGACAGAGCAGGGGCAGTCCTGCTGAGACTTTGCTAAATCAGCATGGATCACATGACATGGAGAAACCTTTTCATCCAGAACCTCCAAACGTGAAATGTCAAAAACCAAAATTGCCTTAGGCAAAACCTTCCAGTCAAGATTCAAGTTTCTATGGTAACACCAGTTTTCATCCTAACCACCAGTCCTCAACACATCATTCCAACGCCATCACTTCAAAACACACATACAGATGAAAGGAGAACCTTAGGAATACACTGACCCTAATGGAAATGCAACCTTGGGAATCCCAATAATTATTCAGAAGATCTCAAAATTCCACTTAGAATTTGAATTCAGTTCAAGAAATCAACTCATATTGAAAGACTCATGTTGAAATGGAAGGCACAGTAGCAATCTCAGCCCAAGCAGAGCCCTGGTCTTTTCCCAGCGGAATGCTGACCTGAGACCCATTACTCACCTCTCCCCTGTGTGGAAGGGAGTCTCATCCTTTGGAGCAGCGCTGGTCCAATTATCCTCTGCTAAGCATGTCTAGATTTCACTCACTCTGTGTCGTTTTCCTTTGTATTCAAGGAGATGCTGTTATTGGCCTTGTTTTATTATTTAACCCCCTATGCCAACCCAAGCTGTTCTGATGAGTGACCAGAATTTACTGCCATGTTGGGTGACAGAGTCAGCTGTGCCTGAGATAGTTCCTTTCACTGGGAATAACAATGAGAATGTGTCACTCAGCTGGTATTATGCCACCAATGGCATCTCGCTATTACCTCCCCTTTTTTATTTTTAGCGATAATGTGACAAGTGAATACCATCCATTTCCAGAGCGGCTTCCCTTCTCGACATTCGTTGTGGAAGTTAGAACTAGGACGGTGATAGAGAGGGCCACAGCCAAGGCGGCCAAGCTGCCACGAATCTAGAGCAAGCCTGAAAAGAGCCCACACGGAGGACCCCACCATGCTACGTGGGGACACTACCTGCCCCCCAGCTCTGGAGCAGTCCTGTAAAAAAAACAAGTTGCTCTATAGAAAACTTGGCTCATAGCCAAAGGGAAAAGCAGTTGGAGACCAGGCAGAGAGGAGCTGTCTGAGCCCAGGGAAACGAGACCTGGTCCTTGTAGCCATACAGGCTGCTTAGAGCCTGGCTGTCACCTGTAGCTGTGTGAGCTTCAACTAGTTCCTGAAACCCTTGGACCTCAGTTTCTTCGTTTGTACAATGCAGAAAAACCAAATCCACTTTGCAAGTATGATGAGGATTGTATTAGTCCCTTTCCCATCACTAGGACATACTATCCAACACCTGAGACTTCAGTGAAGAAAGATTTATTTAGGCTCATGGTTTCAGAGGGTTCAGACCATGTTCAGCTGGGTCCAAAGCAGAAACAGCGTGGTGGAGGGCACAGTGGCTGCTATGGTTGATACATTGTGTCACCTTGGGGAGTCTAGAGGTTTGGCTGAGTGACTCAGCAGGAAGCCAGGGTGCTTACTTTGTACACATCCTGAGCCTGAGGAAGAGGAGGACATGGACATTGTGTGAGAGCTACACGCCCCCTGGGTGGGGGAAGGCTGTTTTACAATGTAAGGGAAGGAGAGAGGCTGCTTGCAGCCATTCCTCCCGTTTGCTAGTTGTTTTTGCTGTGCTCTGCTGCCATGAACGTTTGCCCTCTGCCATGGGCCACTCTGCCTCAGAACCAGCGAAGTATGGACTGAAACCTCCACAAACTGTGAGCTAAATAAACGTTTCCTTCCTTCATTTTGGGTGTTGGGTATTTTGTCTCAGCAATGAGATAGAAGTAACCAAGACATGGAGGAACACTGTTCTCCCCTTGGCGGTCAGGAAGCAGGGAATGAAGGAAGGAGCCAGGGACAAAAATACACCCTTCCAGATCATGGCCTAGAGACCTGCCTCTTCTGCTCATCCCCCCACCTCCTAACAACACAGGCAGCTATGAGGTCATCAGTCAATGACCCCACTGATGAGCACTGCAGGATCTCATTGCCTTTCAAAACCCCACCTCTGAATACACAAGGGACGGCTGGAAGATATATATATATATATATATGTTTTTTTTTAAACTTCTTTAACTCTTTTTTGTTTATTTTTAAGACAAAAGAACTCAGAATAACAGAAACAATACAGAAAATACCAAGTTATAGAGAAGATAGTAGGGAATTGGCACTGGATGCTGTATAACATAATGTTGTCTTTGTATTTGGTTTGAAGTTTACATAGTCTAGGGCTGGGGATATAGCTCAGTGGAATAAGCACTTGCCTAGCAAGTGCAGGGTCCTGAGTTCAATCCCCAGTACTGGAAAAAAAAAAGTTTACATAGTCTGCAAACAGAATAGCTACCCATTCTTTTTTCTGGGTTCCTGTCACATGGACTATTGTTTTCAATCCCTTGCAATTTCATTCTGTGGATTACCTTTTGAGTTAAATGTGTTTCATGTACACAGCACATTGTTGGATTTTGTGTCTTGATCCACTCTGCCAGTCTGCTTCTTTCGATTGGTGAATTGAGGCCATTTTCATTGATGGTTATAGCTGGTAGATATTGGCTTCTTTATCATGTTATTTTCCTGTCGATTCCCTACTTTCCCCATTCAATGGAAGATATTTTAGATCTCAACCATAACAGGAATGCTTTTCTACAAATAGGAAGTGGAGACAAGGTGAGCACAGAGAGGTTCTGGTTCACCAAGAGCTTTTATACTGAGCTACATCCACAGCCCTTTATTTTTTTCTTTTGAGACAGGGTCACACTAACCTGCTAAGGTGCTCAGATGGTGCTCAAACTTTCGACCTCCTGCCTCAGCGCCCCCGAGCATGTGCACCCTCACCCCCAGCTGAAACTTACTTTTCAGTACACACTTTAATGCAGTCTAACACTTACAGGAAAGTGCTCAAGTTACAAATTTGTGAATTTTCACAAAGCAAACACATACAGATCAAGAAACACAACCAATATACCTCACTTCCTCCCAAGAGCAACTGTGTCCTGACATCTAATTCTGTAAACTACTTGTGCCTAACTTTGAACTTGGTATAAACGGACTCATACGGTATATTCTCCTTGGGTCTGGATTTTTAGCCCTCAACACATTTCTCTGAGAAATATCCACCCCATTATAAGAATCAGTAGATTGCTCTTGCTCATTGTTCCCATGGTTGTGTAGTGTTCCATTGTATGATTTGTTTGGGTTTTATTTTTGGGGGGGTTTGTGGGGTTTTTTGTTTGTTTGAATTGGGGGAGGTTGAGACAAGGACTCACTATGTAGTTTCTGGCTATCTCGAACTCATCATGCAGCCCAGGCTGACCTCTAATTCACAGCAATCTTTCTGCCTCAGCCTTCTGAGTGCTGGGTTTGCAGCCATGTGCCACTATACCTGGCTTTATATCACAGAAAAATCCATCTAAATTATATTATATTTAATCCATAATTATATTATGGATTTTTAAAATGCATCTAAATTATATTCCCTCAGAGCCAGGGGTGTGGCACACTTCTATAATTCCAACACTCAGGCGGCTGACACAGGAAGATTGCTGCAAGTGTGAAACCAACCTGGGCTACATGATGAGTCCAAGGCCAGCTAAACTACATAATAGACCCTGTCTCAAAAAAAAAAAATTATATTCCCTCATAGTCAGCTTCCTCTACAGATAAGCTATGTGGCTTTGTAAAAAATGAATAGCTTTATGGTGATATAATTCCACACAGTAACATTTATCCACTTAAAGTATATAATTCAATGGCTTTTAGTACAGTCGCAGAATTACACAACAATCCACACAATTTTAGAACATCTTAAAGGAACCTTGTAGGCTTTGGCATCTGTTCTCATTCCCCAGCCACCTGCATTCAGCCCTAAGCAACTGCTAATCTAAACCTTGTCTTTACAGATCCACCGGTTCTGGAAATTTCACCCTGGGGCTTTATGCCACAGAGAAAACGGCAGCTACTGCCTGGAACATAGCCCAGAGAGCAACTTTAAATTTAAAAGCCGTCTCATCGCTTTACTTTGTTTATGAAGATAAGATATGGGTGGGAGAAAGTAGCTTCTAATCTCCATTCATTCTCATCTAATACACCAAGAAGAATTAAAGGAAGCAGAGGGGTAACAAAGGAAAGGAAACAGGCAAAGTTCTACATCCCACCTCCCCTCTTAGGCCTGCGTCCCAGAGGCAGAGGCACACTGGAAAGGGGACAGTGGAGGGAAGGTGGGGAGCATGGCCTCCTCCCCCTCCCAGTGCCTAGCAGACATCTCGCGCGCTGTTCCCCAGTGCATGTGCCCGCAGCAAAATACAGTGTGGGGCAGCAGGTGGCCCCAGCTGCTCTTGGTTACCCCATAGCGTACCCAGATGTCCCCAAGGGAGAGACACAAGATGGAGCTGAGCATCTGGCCTAGGAGCTTAGCAGATGCAACCCCCATGGTAACGACTGGAGACTCTGTAGTGTCAGAGGGTAGAAAGCAGGGCTGTCCCCGGTGGGAGCCATAGCCAAACTTTAGGGCATCCCTAATGCTCCCCAAAGGAGGCAAAGTCTGCTCAGCAGAGAGGGGCCACATGGCCTGAACAGCGTAAGCGTTAAGTGTTAGGCACCAGCAGTACAAGGATTAGGAATGAACAAACCACAGCTCATTGGACACCAACCAGCACATTTTCAACAGTCCAAGCCAGCGTCTTCATCCCACCCACACTGAGGGGTTACACATGCTGTGCGTTCCCCAGAGATGGTATTCTGGAGTGCTTTGAGGGTAAAAGTGGAACTCAGCAGGACTGACCATTTTTTTAATGTATTTTAAAAATAAAAGAAGGAAAACATATTAACAGACATCCATTTACAAAACAGCATAAGAACAATACAAGCAATACTGAATTACTGACAGAGTGATAGGAAATTAACAATGGTTGTTGTATTATGTATTGATATCTTCAAAAACGGTTTCTCAGAAAACAAATATAGACCTGCAAAATTGAGAAAATAATTAATCATTAACTGTTCCTTTCAGTAAAGCGACAGAAGTCAGTAGTACAACTATGTCAGCCATCCTGTACGTACATATATACATAATTTCCCCTTCTTTCTTTTCTTGTTTCCCTCAGCCCAGAAGACTGACTGTTTTATCCAGCACATACTGAGATTTACTGTGGAGAGAGAGCTGGGGAGGGAGAGAACAAGATTATTTCACCTACTGAACTGGTCTGTGGTTGGAATTAAGCCTAGAAGTTTTGCACGTTTGGTGGAATAGGAATAAAGATGAGAATCACCATAAGAGATCTGTTATAAGGACGGAAAGACACAGCACTTTCTTACAGATAGGAGCGTATTGTGTGAGTGGACTTGGAACCTTGATGTGACAGATGTTTTAAGAACTGTTAGAAAACACTGACACATAGGTACTCAATACAAGGCAGGTATGACTGACTTCAGGTGTAGCTGTCTCACCACTGTCCTCGCTGTGACTGATCCACTAACTCACGTAACCCAAAGCAATTCTGTTCTCCCGGACACAGTGGAAAGGCACTGTCTGGCTGGGGGTGTAGCTCAGTGGTAGAACACATGCTTAGCATGTGCAAGGCCCTGGGTTTAATTTTCAGCATCAAACAAATTTTTTTAAAAACACCTCCTAACTCATGCTTTTGAGAGACTGTGCGTCTCTGAGCTCCCCTGAAAGGAGCAGTGAAGCAGGGCTGTGCTAATGCTGCCAGCACCCTCTAGGCCCCATGGTCTGTTGCCCACTTCTTCCTTGGCCTTCCTTCACCCAGGGCATCCTGGCTATCTTCTGGGAAATGTAGGAGGGTACAAACAGACCACTCCATTGCAGCAAGAAACCAGAGGGCCTGCGTGCGTTCCTGCTGTGGGTGGGGAGAGCACAGGATTCCAAACATAAGTGAAAATAGATGGTTAAGTTGCTCTTGAGTGATAGCCTTGGTGATAGCTGTGTATGATTAAAAATGCTCTGGGTTTCAGCTAAGTCACCACATACATCACACTGGATAGGAACAAAGTCCTTCTCACTTCTGCACTGAGGATCACAGGTTTGCATTCAAACTCCTTCTCCCTGCCCTGAACTTGTAAAGTCACCATCTTCCTATTCCCCACACCACCTCACCACCAGCTTTGGGTGGGATTTTAGACCCATCGGTCTAAAATCGTATGTGTTAGTACCTCTTAATCCCAGCACTCTAGGAGGCTGAGGCAAGAAGAACCTAAGTTTGAGCCCAGCCTGCACAATTTAGTGATCTAGAAAGACCCTGCCTCAAAGTAAAAAGTAAAAAAGGGGTGGAGATGTACCTCAGTGTGAAAGCTCTGGATTCAGTCACCACTCAATACTACAGAAAGAAAAGCATAGCTATTATTTATAACCATCTTAAACATGCATTGGTTGCCATATGTGCAGGATTTCCTCTCACAACCCCAATTGTTAATCTACCTTCGCTGTTTCTGTAAATTCTGTAATTTTCACACTACATATCCCAATTTTGGTTCAGAAAACATAGTCCATATTTTTTCTAGTATTATTCCAAAAAAGAGGCCTTGTATACAATGGGCAGGGAATATTTAGGAAAGGATTTCTAGGACAGCACAGCAGTTTCCCACTCTTCCTAGGATGGGTGTTCATCCCACTGTGTGAGTTGCAATCAGGAGACCGAAGCCAGAAGCTGGAGCAGCTGATTGTTGTGACACCAGAGAAGGGTGGGCTGCTTGCTGGACACCCTCAGACACCATGGCCTCCACAGGCCACAGGCATCAGTCTTTGTTGGTGGCTCCTCTGTAAGCGATGGAATCTGGCTATGCCTCACTTTTCTTCTCCATCAAATGGGGCTAACAGGGGTGTTACAAGATATAATTGCTGTTTATAGCATCTCAGATGAAAGGCACTGGAGCTGGGTAAAGCTTGTCAAAGATGAGTTAATGCTTTCATTAGTAGAGTCCAAGGAAGAAAAATATACCTCTGCCATGTGAGAATTATGCTGGCTGGTGGGAGAAGGAAGCTTTCACTTTACAGAAGACTTGCGGGATTATTTGTTCTCTTCTGAACAGCGTTCACAATCCTTGAATTTCACTTGAGGCTTGAGGAAAGCAGAAGTCTGCACACACAAACGGAAATGTAACCCACTAGGACCGCAGGTATTCAAATTATTCCTCCTACAAAGCCAAGCGCACAGTAAGTACTCAGTAAACATTTGCTACACGGCCTAATTAATTTGCCAAGATCCATGAAACAGGGCCGAAGAACAAGATTAGCATAACAGTTTCAAACTGCAAAAAGATGAACCCAGTGGAATACAAGACATGAACATTTTGAGCCATCATGATCCATAACAATAGAGAGCCACAGACATATTCTCCCAGGCTGAAGGCCATGCATGCAAAAGATAGCCAACCTACGGACCGCTGAAGTCATTGGTATTATTTTCATGTATACAGAGAGAAACTGCAAAATTATGTGACAGCATATTTGACAAACGCATCAAGACTTCCACATTCTCACAACTACAAACCTCAGGAAGCTTCAACTTTTTTCCCAATAAAGATACTATTGTTCAAAACATTTTACATTTTTTTCTTAGAAACGTTACATAGAGATTGGGGTCTGTTCATTTTAATATTGGCCAAATCTTAATATTTAGAAGTAAATCTGATTTCTTTAAGTAGCTAAAGGACATTAAGAGTAGGAACTGAGCGCGGTACTTGCCTAAAATCCCAGCACTCCAGGAGGCTGAAGCAGAAAGATCACCATAAAAGCAAAGTGTGCTGATTAGAGGTCAAGGTACGAAGTCTGCAAAAATCTCTCAGATAGGTGCTATTGTGGTGAGTGAAACCTCTTCATGTACAAAAGCTAAACTGACAGAGCAAAGGGGGAAAAAGGAAGTTAAAAGACCACAAGAAAAGTAAGATTTTAATTCTGAATTAAATACCTCTGCTATCATCCTTAGTCACCATTTCTTACATTTCTTACCATCATTTCCTTTTACCCAGACATAATCATTGTACCAGAAAATCTACAACCTAGAGCTGGGGATGTAGCTCAGTGGTAGAGCACTTGTCCAGCATGCGGAAGGCCCTGGATTCTACCACCAGCATGGGAAGTGGGGGGAATGACAGCACGTAAAATCCCTGGAAAACTTCTAAGCCACTTATACTCCCTTAAGCCAATTTTAGAAAGTAATAGAAATGAGAATTTAGGTGATATATCCTGACAGCATAAGGTAGAGTGGTACACGCAGGAGTTTGTGTCATTAGGTTAGTGCTGTCATGCAGAGAAGATGCATCCCCAGTGGTTGCTAAATACATACCAAAGATCAAAATCATAGCTCTCTTTATGCCGGTAGCTGCTTGCACATGGAGTTCAAAGGGTGTCCACTCATTCACTGTGGGTGGCAGGGTATAAATGTCTCTTACAGTGACTATCCTTCTTTCCCCTAACTGTCCTAGTTTTAGCACTGGCAGTCTCTTATCCCAGGAAACTCCTCAATTCCAACCAATCTAGAAAAAACCAGCAGGTAGAGACTATAGATATAGTACAGCTGCCCACTGGGGATGGAAGCCCACTCTCCTGACACTGTCCACTAGGTCATCTAGTCTGTTTGGCTGATGCTTGTCTCCAAGAACTAACTTTTCCAAGCTTGTGACCCAATGTGGTAGGAGAAAAAATGAAGACATGCTCTGGGCCCCAGCTTCAGTCTGACACTTGAGCCAGGCCACGTGTCCCTCAAGTGTGAGGGGCTGGACCACATCAGAGCTTTCACACTTCAAACAGCAGTTTCATTTTCATGGATCATGAAATAGACTGAGTGGATCACAAATAGAATTTTTAATTAGTGAACTAAAACAAGTAGAAGATGTAAAAGGACATTGCATGTGACAAGGAAGTATTGTAAAATGTGTCTAAATTTCATATATATATCTGTGTGTCCTGGATCTCAGAGTAAAATTTACTGCTTAGTGTACTCTGCAGTCAAACTCTTTAAGTCAATACACGAGCTAATCTCTGAGTTTCCTGCTAGCTGTAGAATTCTAAGGTCCTTCAGAAGGCATTTCAACTTCCCTCAGATGTGTCCCAAAACTGAATGAATAGATTGGAGTGGCCCACACCCCTTCTAACAGTCCCTGTGTGCATGGCATTGCTGCATTGGATTCTGATTATTTTTGCCAATGTTTTTCCTCTTTTATTATTGTAAGGGATCCTCCAGGAAGAGTTACATTAATCTGCTTACATATCTGACCAGCACAGGTCATACATCTGGTTCACTATCAATAAATGTATCTTAAATTCCAACTCAACATGTTACAACACTCTGGAACATGATCATTGGTGTCATCTTCCAGCTCTAGCGTAAGCAAAAGTTGGAGGACTACATGGTGCTCCCAGCTAGCAAGAAAACAGCCTCATGAATACTGCTGCTTGTACTAGGGAAGAGCTTCCAAAAGACCAGTAAATGCCACAACCATGCAGGCAGTAGCCTTTGCACGCACAAACTGTAACACTGAAGTGAGGTGCTGGTTTCAGCTTCAATTGCCAGAGAGATGAATGCACTAGCAGAGGAAAGGCAGAAAAGAAAAAATGAAGGAAAAGAAATATCATAAAATTACGAGCAGGTACATGCTCACTACACATTCACAATGCCTTCTAGGAGCTAGAAATCTGAGAGGTGCTGCCTGCAAATTGCTGAGGAAAAGAACAAGTATAATTTTTTTCAAGAAGTATAATTTTATGGATTGTCACCTCACAATAGCAAGACAGAATGAGTGACGGTTAGCAATTCTTACATCAGGAATCAGTTGTGGAGCCTTTTTGTTTCTACCCTCCCCCACCAAAACAAACAGTGTGCAAGAATTTCCAAACATTCAAGACCCCGAGTAAAATCTTTAGCATCCTGAGGAAAGAAAGTCATTTCGTCTTAAATCACATTTCTTTCACCACATAATTCTGAAGTTTGCTAAGAGGACAGAAATGGAGAATACTGATATTTATGGCTCCCGGTCTTTAAAAAATTAGAAAATAATGTTGCTTTTCTAAAATATAAGAACAGATCAGAAATAAAAACTTACTACTGTATTCTACACTGAAGCCTGAGTGTTAGACTCTGTCAAGGACGTGGCTGGCCACGGAGTGGTCGCACCTCAGAGGAGGCGCCTGAGCCCCTGGGACACATCCCACAGGTAAGGGAAAAGCACCTGAGCAAGAGGAAAGCTTAATGCGGTGCCTGCTGCCCTAGTTCAAGGGACAGCAGGCAGGTGGGGACCTGGAGTGTGGAGGCAGATGGCTGTGCTAGTCAGGACTTGTTGTCTTACAAAATCAAGCCTTATGAAAGGGCAAACAGGCCTGGAATCCAGAACAAGCTGAGCAGCAGATCTGGGGAGCGATGGTACCGATGCTGCTGAGAACTGGTCAGTCTGAACTTTTTGTTGTGTTCCTTGAAACCAGGTATATATTAAACTGCTTCCAAATAAACCCAACACAGTAGTACATCTGTAAGACTAGCACCTAAGGCCTTCATGGTCCTTGAGCACCAATCACGAGTCTCCAAATTCCACAATCCTCTCCCAGCTCATCTCTCGTAGCTGCACATGCCACCAGCCTGGCTAGGACAGGATGACTTCGGGTCAGCCTTGTCCACTGAGCTGCTGCTGGGGAGAAGAACAGAGGCCAAGGCTGCTTACACAGCAGGGATGATGACTAGGAAGCATCATAAGCCTGTGTGATCCCTGCAGCTTCACAAAGTCACGGGGGACGCAAACCTTTGGGCAGCCTGGAATTCCAAGCCCAGAGGAACAAAGAGATGAATACCAGCAGTGGGTTCCGGGGCAGGGGAACAACGCAGGTACCCAGTGAGGAAAACTGGGGCAAAGGCAGAAGGCTTAATTACAGGAAAAGGAGCCCCTGGATATGGGGCACAAAGTGAAGACAGTGCTCAAGACCCAGTAGAACAGTCAAGTCACCTTCTAGGCAATCATGAAGACAGTCTGGCTTTTAATTAATTAGCTCAGAGCTTAATGAGCTAAACCACTGGGGAGCTTGCTTAAAATACAGTTACCAGGACTCCCTGAGAGTCCCAGTGCTTCCTAACATCTGTGGACCTGAGCCCAGGGATAACTACAATTCTGGGAAATGACGCTGTAGGATGAGGGAGTCACGTGTTCTGTTGGGGAAAATTGTGGGCTACTGAATTCTGTTTGTCCTGATCTTTAGGTTAAAAGTCTTCTTCCTGTAGTTGAATCAAATAGAAGTGATGAGAGACTTCATGTGAATATATCCTGTGTGATTTGTCCCACTGTTTCCAGGGAGATGCCACGCATGAGCAGAGGCTGTCTCTGTCCTTGCTAGTTTTCCTGCAGTTTCCACTCTGCCGCCAGCTGCAAGGCCAGGCTATCTCAGGCTCTGGTGCAAGCCCAGTGGCCAGTCTCAGCCCCACCGTCTCTCACTGGGGCTGATAATTAGGTCATCCCTTCTAGACCTCTCATTTGGGCTCAGCCATTTCTGCTCCTAATAGTTCCCTGAAGGTGCTCCAGAGCTAATGTGGCAAAGATGAGGGCCACAACATGTCCAAGTACCACAGTCTTGATGCCCTCCTGTACTGACCAAGGGGTGCGCTATTCCTGCGCTTTCCTTACTATTTTCTTTCCTTTGTTCAGAAATGTTTAGTGAGCACCCACTGTATACCAGGCACTGGGTTACCAGAGTGACAGTGTCCTTCCATTCCAAGGAATCTTCAATTCTCCACAATAGTCTTGGCTGAATTGGCTTTTAGTTTCTTTTTTTTTTTTTTCCATTTTCACTTTAAGGGTAATCTTTTTTAAAAAAAGTAATTGGCAGTTTTTCATATAACTTAGAGTTCATATTATATTAGTAAATACTCATCAAGTAAGGCCAAATGATATGTTATGATGAACTACGAAGGATCCAATAAGTTAAATAGCTCTAAGTGCTTAGAACACTTAGAGCTACCCACATACCCAGTATGTGGGTGTCAAAACTCAAAGGATCCTTGTAGCGATCAGAACCACATTCTCATTGTGTTTCTGGGTCCTATTTTGTATCTACCCATTTGCCAAAGTTCATTTTTCATGAACGATGAAGAACATCTCTAGTTCTTGTTCTAGCAAGTACACATTAGATACTTAATGCAGATTTCCAGGATGTGGAACAAAAAGACAATTCCACAGAGTTACTAAGTGGCATTTCATTAAAATCACATTTCAAGAGTGCTTGAGGGAAGAGTTTCAAATTAACAAAGAGGTCTGATTATTCTAAACCAGCGAAGTTAACAGGCATTTTCTACGAACACTAATGCAAAAGGCCAAAGACAAAAAATATAAAACTGGGTCCGAGATCACATCTTCCTACTGTTACACTCAACATGACCAATTACTTCCCAGACAAAAGCATCATCTGTCCTATTAAATTAATGTTGCTTACTTGAATAATATTAATTTGCAGTGCTTTGGGGGCTTTATTCATATTGGCCTTGTTTTTATAATAGCTCAGATTTATTTGTTGTTTGCCATATGCCAGGTGCTGTGCTAATCATTTTTCATGGATTAGCTACTTAATCTGGACAACTACTCTATGAGTACTCTGAGAGCACTCCATGATGGTTCTAAGTAGTTTTTAACCTGCCTGTTACTAGGGAGTAAATTGAAGCACAGGGAGTTTAATTGGCCTGGAGTTACACATCAAGTATGTAGTGGGTCTAGACAGCAGTGGCAAAATTTTTACAGACCGAATGCCCAAACTGAAAACCGAAGCCACTTATTCACTGCAAAATGCCAACTCTGCAATTAAACCTGAATACTGAGGTCTTAGTTTAGGGGGAAAAAAAACTGATACCTGATGCCCTACTGCTGGGGCGACTTGGCTCGAGCGCCAGCAGAGAGGGCTCTGCATGCCCACTGCAGTACACGTGCCAGAGGTTTGCCTATGAGGATTTTAACCCAAGAACCTGAGTTCTAAACATGAAACTGTACCATATTCTCACTATATATAATGTACGTGTGTGCACACCACTGTCTATGCAATTATGTAAATACCATGCAGAAAAGTTTATACTGTATAAACTTTGTACTTTCACATATTTGTATAGTGACAATGTAAGCATTTAATTCAACATTCAACTTGTGAGCATTTCTTTTATAACTGAAAAGAAAACAAGGGAAGGTGGGAAGGAGAGAGAGAGAGAGCCAGTCTGTGTTCTGTTCAAGTGAAAGAAATGCTGCTTTAGTCAGCTCTGCTCCCGGCAATGGGAACCAGCCTAAATTACAGCAGTGACTTGCAGAAGGGAGTCCTGACACCGGCTTAGCTCTCCACTGAGCCCTGCTAACCTTCCACGTGTGCCCCTGTGCCCCTCTGCACTAGGGAGAGCCTGCTGTGCAGGGACTCCTGACCTCATCCCTACTTGCTGAGCCCCTGAACATTCCCAGTGCCTACATTTCCCGTGAAGTATTCTACTGTTAGGTCCCCATCTCCTCATGTGACAGGAAGCCAGAATCACAGCTGGCACTGCCATCTTTGAACCCAGTATATTGTTCTTCCCACCCCCAGCCCCCCTTCTGCAGGCAGGTGAGTTCCCACACTCTCTCACAGCTGACCCCTGGCTGTGGGCTGTCCATCCAGAGAAGTTTTCTCATCCTCATCCTCACCCTCATGCTCCTTATCTCCCTCCTCCCTGCCAGACGCGTGTTGCCAGGGTCCAGAGGTTTCTCATTTGGCTCAGTGAAAACAGTGTAATGATTGCACTGCTGAAGTCTCCAGTCACCAGGCCAGCATCACAGAAGTGGGTTGCACTATTAATGCACATTACCAGGGAATCAGTAAGATATAAGCCATAAGTGCTCTTCTGTGCCTCTGGAGGGCCCACACGCTGCAGGCCTCTGTCTTCACAGTTGCAGAAAATATGAAGCATCATTGCAAGTTTAATGAAATTGACTCTTGCATGTAAATTAGGAATTAAGCTGAAAGGATTCTCACCTCCAAAAGGCCCCATCTCCTAATCCCATCACATTGTAAGTGAGAATTTCAACACATGAACTTTGGAGGGACATAAAGATTGAGTCCACAGCAGTCTTCTCTGCATGCTACTTTAAGAAGCAGTAATTAATGGTGCCTTGCTGGGCTCAAATTACTTGTCTGACCTCATGTTATTATAGTCATGATTCAAATTCTCCAAAAAAATCAAATTGGCCTGGCTCTTTTATTGATAATTCCATCAAATTTGCATATGGTGGAGTAGGACAGTTTCCTCAAAGGAAAGTTTATCTGCTATAGTCTGAGTCAAAGACATCCTCCAAAGGCATAGGCATTAAAAACTTAGTTCCCAGCTTGGTGCCTTTGAGAGGGAGTAGACATTTTAGGAGTTGGAACCTAGAGAAAAGTCTTCACATCACTGGGGCTGGCCACACTCTGTTTTGCTTTCACACCATGAAGTGAAGAGTTTTGCTTCACCTCATGCTCTTCACCATGATGTTCTGCCTCTCCACTGGCCCAAAAGCAATAAGGTCAAGTTACCATGGACTAAACCTCTAAAACTGTGAGCCAACATAAACCTTTCCTCCTTACAAATTGATTATGTCAAGTCTCTAATTTAGTATATAATCCCTTACTCCCATTAAAATAAAGGAAAACTTGGTATTTTTGTAACCCCAACCAAGCACTCTTTGCTTCTTTAATCAAGATTTTTCCCTCACTCATCATTTCCTGTGATGGAAATTATTCCTTGATTCCTTCCATTACTCTTTTCTGCTTTCTGTCAAAGGTTGATTATCTCTTCACCTTTTGCCAGGGCAACCTTCCTGTTTTTACTTTTCCTACAGTGCAAGTAATTTCTCAACTATAAATTCATAAAACCTCTATTGTAGAGATTTCCCTCACCAGTTATAGGTAGTTTATCACTAACCAAATGGATGCTGGTGCTTTATCTACCTATGTAACAGTCATACACTGGAAAATGATAGAAATATAATAATCCCTGGGGATTATTTCTTCTTTTACAACAGGAAGAAATAATTTCATCAAAGTGGTCTTGCCTGATATATCTGACAATTAATGAGCTAGTATTATATATTAGCTGAGAGATAAATGTGTAGAGGAATAAAAGCAGATGAATAGCCTAACAATCAGATTTCCCAAAGTCAAACTGAGTCTGGATATTCAGGGAGAATCCTTTAAAGCTTTCCCTATGTTGCTAGACAATTGTTTCATGCAAAAAATAACTTACATCAACCAAGAGAACAGTTGGGCCTTGCAGCAAGACGTGGCGAGACAGATCACTCGCAAATGATGAATGGGCAGCACAACCAGTTGCGCTGATCTGAACCAGAGACACAGTAGCAGCCACTTGTTGGAAATCTCCAAGCAGAATCCCTCCAGGGCCAGGTTCTATATTCATAATTGTGCCCAGCCTTGCCACAACAGAGGCTCAATTCATTTTCTTGGAAGTGTAAATAAGAAGTCATTCTGAATAGTAGCACTGCCTTGAATTTTAGTTACATGTAACTTTGAACCTGAACATTTCCCTTTTCCACATCTTCACCTTAAAGGGAAATTCAGAAAAGTTTTTTCTCCTTTTATGTCAGGATTTCAAAAATAATTTCTTCTACCATTTCTTTGTTAAATGTTGTATTAAATGTAATGCAAACATTGGATGACATTTGAAGACAAACCATACCTTACTAAATCACTCTACCAAAACTTTCTTACCAATCTGCCCCTTCCATTTTTGCAAAATTAAAACCCTATATTATCTGTTCTTCCTGCTTATCATGGCAGGTATCTTCTCCAGTTACAGGTTTCATAATTATAATTTATTACAAAAGCATATATCACTATATTTTTGGCCTTAATTCAGCAAATCACTTGCCTATTGTTCACCCACATTAAAAGAGTCCTGATGAGTCAGCAGAAGACCAAAGAAGCTCTGTTTGCTATTAAGATTAGAATTGGAAACTTGACTCAGAGAACAATCACTAACAAGCTTACATGACTCCCCCAGATGCGAGAGTGAGCTCAGCCCAACAAAGGTGTGTAGAGGATCACAGAAAATTCCAGGAGCTGGTGGTCCACCATGGAGCCAGAACAAAGGTATCCAAATCATGTGCAAAAGATGAAAATAAAAACCAAGCAAACAAAAACCGACCCCCCTCAAAAGTACTCTACAGGACAAATTTAGAACATAAATAGTTACTTTAAATAGTTTACATTTTTCCTTTTAGTTAACATGAACAGAATTTTTCTACTAAATAACTTTAATCATTTTTATTCAATAAAAAGAGAGTAAGCGTACATAGTTTAAAATAATCTAAACATAGATTATCTCAGATTCCAAGACCTCTAATCCTCTTTAAGGAGCAAATGCTCCTAAGAGTGCATTCTGCATCCTTCTAGAAATTTCCTTTGTATGTAGTATATACAAATTTGCATGTACACCTCTTTTTTATTGTTTACACAAAAGGGGATATACACAAATGGGAATATACAATTTTTGCTATTTTCACTTGACCTCAGATTGCAGATGAATCTATCTTGGCATATATAACCTACTTTATTTTTAAAGAGCTACATAGTTCTCTATTATATGCAAATATTATAATTTATTTCCTTATAGAGACATTTTATAGTTTCTAGAGTTTTTTTCTTTATTACAAATAATGTTATAACTGTAACATTTTTGATAGATTTGTGTCAACTGGAGGTTTCAGATTTCCTGAACAATCTTGATGAAATATAACAAATTATATCCAACAAAATAATTTGTAAGGATTCCAAAAAGACAATTGATAAAACCTGGTATTTCATTCTTGATTTTTAAAAAATTCAGTGAAGAAAAACATTTTTTTTCATTTTCATGCTTAATAGTAAAATAATGGGAGCATTGTCACTAGAGTCAGAAAATGACGAGGACACCCACTCTACCACAGTTAGTTAGCATCTTCTAGAATAATTAGGCAGTGCAAAAGAAAGAAAGATTGAAATTGAACTAAGAGGTCGAATTACCATTATCTCTAGATGATCTATTATATAATTTGTAGAACACACAAGCAAAATCAGCAGAAAGACTTTTAGAGCAATAAAGACATGCTAAAGATAGCTTTCACGTGCTTCTGGGCACAAGCAAATTGCTCTTGGGTGCAGCCCAATCTATCAAAACCCACCAAAGCTGTACTCCACTTCCAGAGATTTACCCTTCAGACACCCTGCCCCGTGGGTTCAGAAACACACGCACAGACACATAGATGTATACATAGACTTTCATTAGAGTGTTTTTATAATAACAAAAGGCTGGAAACAAGTGATATATCTATGAACTAGCATATGATATAATTGTAAAATGGTTGTTAAAGAATAGCCCAAAAGGGCTGGGAATATAGCTCAGTGGAATAAGCCACTGCCTGGCAGATGCAAGATCCTGAGTTTGATCCCCGGTACCACCAAAAAAAAAAGCCAAAAAACTCATTGCATGAATTCCTCCCAGAAACAAAAACCTAGAAAGGATGAAACATAGCTTTACTTTTTCACCATATACCTTTTCTATCATCACAACTTGCTGTGTGCCCCCAAAGTGCATGCCTTAAAATGTAATTTACTTCTTAGATCACAGGCAAACTTTTTCTAATAAACAAATTTATTTTCACAAAATCCTCAATCAAACTGAAAGACTGATGTTTAGTTCAAGATAGATGGATGGCCTTCTTTCAGTAAAGATAAACCTTTTTATTGACGTTAATGGGAGGAAAACAGTATCTTAATTTTTTGGTTTATTTTGTTTTTGTCATTGTTGTGGTTACAGTTGTTTCAATTCCAACAGTTTTGAAATGGTACAACTGTGTCTCTACGTGTCACTTAACTTTATGGGTCAGTTTCTCAAGCCCTGTGGTCAGCTACCAGTACATGGCACCGAATATGGTGAATTCTGTTGGGCACAACATCCAGAATGAATAGAGCTTTTCTGAGAATCTTCATGGATTGTGTGAGCCAGCTCTCCAGCACTGCACAAAATACCTGAGACAATCAGTTTACGAAGAGAAAAGGTTTATTTTTGGCTGACAGTTGTGGAGGACTCAGTCCATGGTCAGTTGCCCCCGCCACTTTGCACCATGGTTGAGGCAGCACCTTGTAGTGGAGTGAGCAAAGCCTCTTATCTCATGGCTGGGGCATGGAAAAGAGAGGAAGAAGACAGAGTTGAGACCCCACAGTCCCCTTGAAGGACACACTCCTAGAGACCTGAGGACCTCCTGCTAAGCTCCATCTCTGAAAAGTTTTACCAGCTCCCAATCACACCACACAGGAACCAAGGAACCAAGCGTGTAACACAGGAGCCCCCAGTCTCCCAGGCACAGGCTAGCAGTTGGCTTGGTAGGAACAGGGCAGCACAGGGGGAGGTGAGCAGGGGTGAGCGAACTTCCTCTGTGTTTACAGCTGCTCCCCACTCCTCCCACTACTGCCTGGCTCTGCCTCCTGTCAGATCAGCAGTGGTGTTAGATTCTCATAGGGGTGTGAGTATCTACTGTCAGCTGTGCGTGTGAAGGATCTAGGTTGTACACTCTTTATGAGTGTCTAATATAATAATAATGAAGTGCACAATAAACGTAATGTACTTGAATTATCCTGCAATCACCACCTTACTATCCCCATTGATGGAAAAATTATCTTCCATGAAAATGGTCCCTGGTGCCCAAAAGATTGAGGATACACAGGCCTTTCAGAAACAGTTGAGAACCAGACCATACCAGGGACCCTGCCAGTTGGTGCAACCTCAATCCAAAGAATTTGGTTCAGGCCAGACCAGGTGGAAACAAAGAGAGAAATTCACCCACTGGCTGTTCAGCTTGCTCTAGCTGGCTCCTGTGGTGATTGCAACTATGGTCAGAGGTGATACTGTTCTACTCTGAACCTCCTTCTGCACATTCCCTTCCTCTGACGTTCATTACTGATATAGAGAGAGGAACATGGGGGATTCTAGTGGGCAGGAAGATAACAAGCAAAAAGATACGTAGTACTAGTACAAGAAAATTCTACATGTAATGACAATAATATTTTAGTTTAAAGTTACCTAGGACTAAATTATTCAGAGAATTTTCCAAAACCCATGCATCAACAGAGGTGAGACCGCTGTACCTGAACCCTGGGGAGCACCTTCTAGGGGGATCATTCTTAGTCTACACCCGAGACATTTTGTCTCACTAGTTCTGACGTTGCCCTGGGAATCCATGTTTTTGAGACATTCCCTGAGTCATTCGGATAAACCTTGGTGTACACAGATACAAATTATCCAGTTATATCCAAATTATTGTGACCCTCACAACAGTCTTATAAATTTGGATGTGACTCTTTCAGGGGAAACAAGTCCCAGAAAAAATTACTATCATAAACAGATTAAATTAATCCCCTAGGGTGAATAAATTAATCCCAGTAAACACATTATAGTCACTGCATTAATTAAAAAAAATTTGTCTGGCTAATCAGTAATAAAATAAGCAGAGAGAGGACATTTGAAGCCTGCAGGAGATGTTATAATTCAAATACTAGACTAAATCTGATAAATATTTTATAAACAATCAATTTTACTTCATTCTACTCAAGAAATGAGTAAAGCCTACTGCTTCTACTTGGCAACATCAGGATTTTGAGCTGAACTGGAACCCTATAGTATTGCTTAAATTAATGTGAATTTCTCCCTGGAGTTAAGTGTCAGCCGCTTCGTGACTGAAAGGCACAAGGTCATTGCTCTCTCCTGTATGCTTGCAAACCACATCACGGGACTTGGTTTCCAGACTCTGGCTCTGAAGTACAGTTCTGTGAGCCATCTTTCAGAAATGACGATCCCACAAAATGTACCTATTCTTTAGAAAGGGCCAGATCTGTAGATCTCTGGTCCTGGTTCTCCTTCATTTCCTTCTGTTAAAAATCTTGAAAAAACTCACTACAAAGAGAGAGAGAAAAAAGAAGGAAAAGTAGTTACTTTCATTCATCATTTTATAGGACCTCAACAAAAGCACCTACTAGTGATAGATCAGTTTATAGTAAACCCATATAGGAGTATGTGTGCGTGTATGTGTGTGTGTAAATTCATCCTGTTTTTTTTTCCATATCGTAAATCAAGTAATATGTTTTGTAAAGTAAGAAATGCAACCAAGAAAGTCTTTAAGAAAAAAAGAGAAAGAAAAGGAAGAAAGGAAGAAAGGAAGAAAGGAGGAAGGAAGGAAGGAAGGAAGGAAGGAAGGAAGGAAGGAAGGAAGGAAGGAAAGAAAGAGAAAGCCTTTTAGGGTTTGACAAACTCATGACGGGATTCAAATAAACAAAGAATCTAGAGTGGAAAATTAGATATTTTCAGTTCTCAAAAGTTGCAAGACTGGTCACTCCCACTTCACAGAAGAAGTTTACTCACCCCTGCTCACCTCCCCCTGTGCAGCCCTGTTCCTACCAGGCCATGAACAAGTACCGCTAGCCTGTGCCTGGGAGATTGGGGACCCCTGTGTCACAGGCTTGGTTCCTGTGTGGTGTGATTGGGAGCTGGTAAAACTTTTCAGGGATGGAGCTTAACGGGAGGTCTTCAGGTCTCTAAGAGTGTGTCCTTGAAGGGGACTGTGAGGTCTAGCTCCGTCTTCTTCCTCTCTTTTTCATGTCCCAGCCATGAGGTAAGAGGCTTTGCTCACTTCACTACAAGGTGCTGCCTCTACCATGGGCACAAAGCAATGGAGTCAACTGACCATAGACTGAAAATGCACTAGAGAAATTGGAGTACCAGTCCAAGCCGAGATTTTTCTCGTAAGAGAAACAGTAACCTTAAAATATAATTTCACCCATTTCCCTGACCCATTTCACCACCAGTTGTGCGGACTGGATGCTTTCATTTGGTGTCAAGGTGCAGGGGGAACCGCCCCTGGATTTAAGTGGTATGCCACAATGGGCCTCTAGAGGGCGCATTGCATGACCAACGTCAGGCTGCTGAAAGGGGAGGACGTGGGAGGGAAGCGCATCAAAGATTAAGCTCCAAACCACAAAATTAAAATCTTTGCAAACTGAGATTATAGAGACTTCATCCCCAGAAGAGAGAAACCCAAAGAACAGGAAGTTTGAAAGCTGTGTGCTTTGTTTCCACAGCAAAGAGGAAAGTACAGATCACTGCACAGTAATGTGTCATAGTAAGGCTCCCAGCCCAGCTCCATAAGAACTGAAGCTGGCTGCTTTTGGCAGCTGTGATGCCGCCCACTGCAGGCAACCCACCGTTGGCGGGGGGCGGGGGGCGGGTGTCATCTTTAAGAGGTGGGAAGACTCACTAAGAAAAATGATCAAAGAGCAGGGGCACCCAGCCTCTGTGTCAGAATAGAGACTCGGGAGCAGTGAGGGGAGCCACCACCAGCGGCCTGTGGATCCACCCACAACGAGACAGGCGGGGGTCAGACTGAGGGTCACCGGTTCCCCAGCACAGTTGCATGTAAGGGGAGACAGCCGGGAAATCAGCAGGTCTATAACAACATCTTTGTTATTATAATCTTAGCTCTCGGCAGTCCCCCTAGGGGTATATGTGCATGTTGAGGAGAAAGGGGTAGATATAGGTTACTAACGCATGTCTCATATTTTTGTATTTATAACGTACAGGAATATATGACTGAATAAGTTGCATACAAAGAATGCATGACTCTGAGAATTTGTATGTGAGAACTATATGAAAGTTCAGGGCAAGGGATGTAGCTCAGAAACAAAGAGGGATGGAGAAATTTAAGGCTTTGACTTAAGCCATAAAAATTAATCTGTCTTGGTCAATGCAGACTTCCCCTTCTCACTCACAACATGAATTTTTCCAGAAGTTATTAGAACCAAATATTTACACTGACCTCCGAGAGATTAATTTTAGATGACAAAGCACACCCACATAATGACTGAAGGTCAACACAAGGCAGGACCTGAGTGGCAAAGGTGTAGATTAAAATCACAGTACACTACAGGCCGAAAACACTACCTATGGGTGTTTTTAATACTGGAGATTGAACCCTGGGCTTTCTCACAGAGCTATGTCCCAAAACTTTTAAATTTTATTTTAAATTTTTTCATGTCCCAGCCATGAGATAAGAGGAGGTTGAATGTGGTGGTGCATGAATTTGGGAGCTGAAGCTACTTCTACAGTGAAAGGTTTTGCAGAAGTGGGGCTTGAGTTGAGCTCTGAAAATAATTTAGTTAAATAGAGGTGAGAGTGAGTGTGGCTGAAGTTCATCTGAAGAAGAAGTAACCACATAAGCTACAAAGGCCAGAGCAGCAGGGGCTGTGTGCAGGACAGTGAGATGCCTGTGTGGCATTCCTCCCAGCACATAGCAGTGCATGGGAATCTGCCCTGTGTCAACTGCTCACTATGTGCCCCTGTTGTACATTCATTCACTCACTGCCCTGTAACCTCCCCCAAAGAAGCCCAAGGAGGCAAGACCACCTTTGAAATCAGGAGAGAAAAGCTTGTAGTGTTCAGTAACTTATGCAAGGTTTTATGTTGGTAAGTGGCAGAGCTGGGACTCTAACTGAAGTCAACTAAGTACAGAGTCTATACCAAGAACTCCAACACACTTATATAAATCAGTGAGTGGCATAAAGTTTTCAGATATGGATTCTTGCAAGCATAATGTGCAGAAAAGCAGCAGTACTAGACTGGGAGAAGCTGGCTGCCCAACCTGCTTCGTTCCTGTCTCCTAAACTCCCTGGTTCACACACTCACGCTACATGTCCAGGCTACCGTGCTTGGGACTGCCAGTGGACAGTGAGGCAGGCAAAAGGGACAAGGAAATGAAGAGCCACTCTTGTTTTGGTCTTTTGGAGGAAGGGTTTCACTGGCAGTTCAGGCTGGCCTTGAATTCACTTTGTAGTCCAGGCTGGCCTTGAACTGACAGCGATCCTCCCAAGTGTTGTAATTACCGGCAATTCTTGAAGCCCTTCTGAAAGAAAAATTGGAAAGCAAAGCTGAAAGAAATGAAAACATTAAAGATGCTACATCTACAAGGTTTTTTTCTTTATTTTTGGTTTTTGCAATACTAGGAATTGAACATGGGGCCTTCGCACTGAGCTACATGCCCAGCCCTTTCTTAACTTTTTATTTCAAGACAGGGTCGCTAAGTTGCTCAAGCTGGGCTCAAATTTGTGATCCTCCTGCTTCAGCCTTTCAGAGTGCTGGGGTTGCAAGGATGCACCACCACATTTGATTTGCAAGAGTGTCCTCTAGCACCAGAATTCCCTGGGAAGTTTGTTAAAATTGCAGAGCCCTGGGCCCACAGTAGGGTGATTCCTCAAAACATTGAACATCAAATTACCATACAATTACACTTCTGGGTATTTATCCAAGAGACATAAAAGTAGATATTTGAATAGATATTTGTACATCTATGTCAGAGCAGCATAATCCACAATAACCAAAAGGTGGAAGAACCCAAGTGTCCATCAGTGGGTAAATGGATATGCAAAATGTGGTGTATGTCTCTGTACATGTGTGTACATGTGTGTAAATACTACTCAGCCTTAAAAAGCTAAAGTGATGAACCTAAAAACATTACACTAAGAAAACTAAGGCAGTCACAAAAGGACAAACATTGTATAACTCCTGCTACATGAAATCTGTTGAACAGGCAAATTCTTAGAGACAAAAGAATAGAAGTTAAAAGAAAAAGAATAGAAGTTGCCAGAGGCTAGAGAAAGAAGAGCGGGGAGTTGCTGTTTAATGGGTGCCCTTTCCAGTGGGAAGATAAAACACCGGGAGAGGGATAAAGGTGATGTTTGCTTAACAATGTATTTAATGCCATTGAACTTTATACTTTAAAATGGTTAGAGTGCTACTTTTCGTATTGTGTACCTTTTCTACAATAAAAACTCGGGGGGATAAATGAACATTACATTTACTCATTTCCCTGTCAATGGATATTTATGATATTTCTAGTTACATTTGTTTTTGTTGCTATTGCATACAGTGCCATCACAAACACTCTTTTATATGTCTCTAAAACAGTAAATGTGCATGTGATTCAGTAGGGCATATCTCAGAACTGGAATTGCTGAGCCAGGCATGGTAATTCCAGCACTCAGGAATCTAAGGCAGGAGGATCATGAGTTCAAGGCCAGCCTGGACTACACAGTGATTGCTAGACCAGCCTGGACTACATAGCAAGACCTTGTCTCAGAAAAAAAAAAAAAACCAGTGGTAACACATGTTTGTGGTCCAGCACTCTGACAGGCTGGGGCAGCAGGATCACAAGTTTAAAATAAAATTTAAAAGTTTTGGGACACAGCTCTGTGAGAAAGCCCAGGGTTCAATCTCCAGTATTAAAAAAAAAAAAAAAAGAACCACCAGGTCCACTTTTTTTTGTGTTACATAATTTGCCTCATAAAACTAAATCATTTATAGAGGATATTCAGCAAATATTAAGTTATAGACAAAAGACAGTGGTTGGAGCTCTCAACTTGCCCATCTAGAAGGATCCTGCTCAGGGTTGGGGATATAGCTCAGTGGAGTGAGCACCTGCTTAGCAAGCACAAGGTCCTGAGTTTGATCCCTGGTACTGCCAAAAAAAAAAAAGGATCCTGCACAGAAAAGGAATCTCTGAGCAGACTATATTTCCCTATTTCATTTCTTTGCTAGGGTCCTTTGACTATGGATGCCTAGTTAGTGACAGACTTCCAGATGTGTTGATAGGGTTTGTGTCTGGGTGTCCCCCAAAGCCTCATGTAGTCAGTCACAGAGCGGCTTCTAGAGTTTACGATTGATCCATGGTCCAATGCTGGGATTACTCACCCTGGGGCAGGTAGTTTGCATACAGCATAAGGAAGGGAAAGAAACTTGCCTCCCTGCTCCTCCCTTTTGCTCTTACTGCTTTTGCTGTCTTCCAGCACCATGAACTGTTGCCCTCTGCCATGTGCCACTCTGCCTTGGAGCCAGCTGATTAGGGACTGAAATTTCCACTTATTCCAGCTAAATAAACTTTCCTTCCTTAATTCTGAGCACCAGGTATTTTGTTCCAGCAATGAAGAGAAAAGTAACTGAGACATGCGTGGAGCAGGTTCACTGTACAATGGTCACCAACTTATCTCAGTCTGGTAAGACAGGGAACCCTCAAACTACAAGTTACACAAAGCCGGTTTATCACTCATACCTAGACTGTAAGGTACAATGGAAACCCAAGATCCATTGAGAGCAAGACCCCCACCTCTCAAGAAAGCTGCCCAGCATGGATGGAGTCTTGTCCATATGCACACCACCTGTACCACAGCTGAAGGGCCCCAGAGAACAGCCTTCCTTCAGGTTCTTACCCCATGGAACATGAATCAGTGGGCTAAAGTGCTGAAGGGCTTCCTGTTTCTAGGGGGAACTGGAGCAGAATCCACTGTTCCAGCCAGTCTCTTCCTTCCAGGATGCAGTGATTCTTAAAATCTATGGAGGAGAAAAGAGGGAGAACTGGGTCAGTTGAAGGCTACCTGAAGAAGCATCCTACAGGATGCTGAAAGTGTGGAAACTACCAGGGAGGAGAGCCAGAATGAAATGGGGTGCTGACCTGGAAATGGGTGCATGGAGGCCTTGGGAGATTCTAGCTCCTTTTTATGGGAAATACATCGTCCTCTCTCATTAACATCAGAAGGATCCAGAGTCATAGACTCACCCTGGAGAAGGGGAAGTTGGGACACCCAGGAGACCTACCTCTAAGTACTAGAAAACTCCCCTCATACAAGTGGGACCTAGTGGTTAGAGGCCACAGGAGGACTTCATGAGCTTGGAGTTAGGTCAGCAGCCATGGGACAGGGGCCTGCAAGGGCCTGGACATGTTCAGCAGTGTAGCTTGTCGGAGTCCCTGCCAGGACTGGAGGTTGGGGAAGGTGGAGGAGATGACAGTCAAGGTCCTTGCCCACTCTCTGGGGTGAAGCAAATGAACCCAATGGTACACAGCCCACCTGCCAGTGAAAATGCTCAACCCTTCCACCCACTTCTCACTGCTTTTACACTGAGCTACATCCCAGCCCTTTTTTACTTTTTATGTTGAGGTAGGGTCTTACTAAGTCAGTAAGTTGCCCAGGCTGGATTCAAACTTGTAACCTTCCTGCCTCAGCCTCCCAGAGTGCTAGGATTATAGATGTGTGCCACCATGCCAAGCTCAGTGCTTATTCGACATATATTTTAAACTGGGTTTTCTACCTATTCTATCACTCACTTTGATCTTACTATAAACCAAATTAGCCCCTTTCACATAGGTTACAGACCCTGTACTATTAAAAATATTGCCAAGGCTTAGGTTCACTATTTATAAAGTGAAACATCATCCCACTCATAAAAAGCTATTTAAAGTAAATGCATACATTTTTTCTTACTTAAGACAATCATAGTTTGCAACAGTTTCCTATACTCATAAATGAGTCTACCATCTTTCCAAGAATTTCTCACAAACCCTTGCAAGCACTTTCATATTCTTCTACTACCACAAAATTCTTCTACTACCTCTTACAGAAGCTCACAAGATATTAAACTCAAGAACTTATAAAAACCACCACAGACAGATACTATTCAACACAAAAGCATGAGGGGAAGACCACAGAATAATCTAACTAACCACATGTCACTTTAAACTCTCTGCATGTATTCTCAGGACTACTGAAAACCTGGGTGAATATCGACTCTGCCTTAAACACCATGGGTAAAGTGATTCACGATGCTCCTGGCTTTCCCTGGACATCTAAATCTGGCAATGTTGTTCCTAAGGAGTAACTTAATCTGTGAAAATTGCAGATAGTCATATAAGTGGCTCAAAATAATTAACAAGCATAAACCAAAACTACAATGCTGCACTTTAAAATGTAGAGTTCAGACTTCCAGAAAAATGGCAATGATAAACAACAATAACTCAGGCTATCCAAGATTCAGAATCTAGGCGCTGGAAAACAACAATGGACCAGAAGAGAGAGACTAGATCCCTGAAAGCCAGGAAGAATATACGAGGAAAATGAAAATATATGGAGAAATGTAAGAGAGAGAACACAATGTGGAGAAGGGAAGGACAGGCTGCACTTTCTCCCCAGCTCCTGGCTCATGACTCATGAGAAAGGGAGACAGAATCTGCAGAAACAAAGTGAAAGCTGGGGATTGCCAAAGGCTTCAGGGAGAAATGTGGTGGTGGAATGGACCAGCAGTGCTGTGATCTACAGGGAGAGCACATGATTCTGCCTCCATCTGAGTTCTTCAACTGGCAACAGCTGGTGAGTGACTCCAGTCTAAGTACCTGCCATGTCCCTGGAAAGAGTGCTCTAATGGATGCCATGTCAAGGAAAGGTTGGTTGACTATTTGAACTCAGGACTCAGAGCAGCCACAGAATAGCTTCACTTCAGAGCTCCCAGTGTTATATTCCCACAGTGACTGGGTGGGAAACAGCCATGGGAGGTAGCTGTGGTCAGGCTGGAAAGAGACCCTCTGAGGGGTTTGAGTTAGAGGACAAATGCCCTGTACTCACAGTCAGAGGCTACACTCAGCCTGAATTACTTTGGATTCAAAGTAACTGCATTGGCACCCCCACCTAATCCTACTGCCTGCTGGTGCCTGCATCAAGCATGGATCTGGGGTCTTGACAGCCTTCTTTATCTACCAGCATGAGCAGGAGCACATCTTGACTTGTATACTACCCCAAAATTGTAGATCCCAGAAGAAAACCACATGTTCAAAACCACAGAGATACTTTCTGTATTTTTGTTTCAGCTTTGTTTTATGTGCTTGCATTGTTTCTAGTTTATATTTTCTCATTTTTTTCTTTTCTTTGTTCCTTTTTCCTTTCTTCTTCACCAGTTTATTAGGGTTTGAAGGAGTTTCCTCTTTCCTTCTTCCTTGTTCCTTATTTCTTTTTCTTATTTTTATCTTTTTTAACTTTTTCTCCTTTTCCTTTTAATTTTTCTCCTTATACTTTTTTGTTTTATTTTTACTCCATATAATTTCTTTTTTTCTCCCTCTTCTTTCTTTCATCTTCTATTTCCCATCAGTTTTTCATTTTACCTTTACCTAATTCTATAAGCATCTTTCTAGTCCCTCAATAAGGTCCTTTGTATCACCTTTCTTTCCTCCTCAGTAGCATACAATTTAAGATTTCAAATTTTTCATCTTGCATTGTCTTATTCCCAAATCCTTAACAGTATAAGCATAAAGTCTTATTAATCTTTTGATAGTTAACTTTCTATAAAATTAGTGTTGAATTCTTTTCTATTATTAGTGGAGATATAGCTATCACATTTAGTGTGTCTTGGTGCAAGTCAATATCTGGATTGTCTTCCTGTTTATACCATAATTGTAGATTCCTTCTCTAGAATTAAAGATGGTATGTAATTGGTTCTTACGTTCCTAACCAATTTATCTTGGATGACACACCAGTAGTTGATTTGTTTGAGAGTACCAGGCTCACATAATTGTTCTTGCTCTGTGAGACAACATTCAGATTACCTTTATGACATTAAAAATGCAGTGGACCCTTAACTTATGAACATAATTCGTTCACAAGGGCTAGTTGTAACTCAAGTTGGTTGTAATTCAAAACTATTTTTCCTAAAGAAATAATGGAATACCCATTATTCCTAAAGAAATAATGCATTCTGAACCTCCCAAAGCACCCCTTAACTAACCTTTTCATACTAAAAAAGGGTTATATAATGTGCATAATTTACCAGAAACACCAATAATCTCCCTAGTGTATTCACCAAATAAATTGCTTTTCAGTGGTGTACTTTGAGCATGGCTAACTATAGTCCTTTTCCTTAGCCCCCAGATCTGAGCACCTTAATTTGGGAGGGGAGGATGGAGTATAATTAGCCGCACAAGTGAGCTCTCTGGGAATATATTCCAGTGGCATAAGGGACAGAAAGAGGGCTGCTGTTGCTGTTTGCTGCTTCCCTGCTTTGCTGCTTGCTGCCTTCTGCCTGCTATAAACTGTTCTTCCTCTGTCATGCCACCCCGCCTTGGAACCAGCTATGAACTGAAACCTCTACAAACTGTGAGCCTCAGTAAATCTTTCCTCCTTTAACTGTGAGTGTCAGGTATTTTGTCTCAACCATAAGAAAAGTAACTGAAAAAAAAAAAAAGAAAAAAGAAAAGTAACTGAGACACAGAGCAAGCTCAAATAAATAATACTGCACCTCAAGGTCCTTGAAAAACAAGAACAATCTAAACCCAAAGCTAGTACAAGGAAAGAAATTATAATGACCAGAACAGAAATTGATGAAATTGAGACCTAACAAACAATATAAAAAAAATCAATGAATTGTAGAGTCGTTTCTTTGAAAAAATAAACAAAATAGACAAACCCTTAGCCAATCTTCCCAAAATAAGGGGGTAAAAAACCCAAATCTGCCAGGGATATATCTCAGTGGTAGAGGCGCCTGCTTGGCAAGTGCAAGGTCCTGAGTTCAATTCCCAGTACAAAACAAAAACAAATCTATGCAATTAGAAATGAAAAGGGATCTCAGCACTCGGGAGGCTGAGGCAGAAGGATCGCTGTGAGTTTGAGGCCAACCTGGGCTACAAAGTGAGCTCAAGGCCAGCCTGAACTATATAGCAAGATCCTGTCTCAAAAAGACAAAAAAGGAAAAAAGAAAAAAAAGAAAAGAAATGAAAAAGGCAAAATCACAACAGATTCTGCCAAAATCCAGAAGATGATTAGTAAGTACTTTGAGAACCTGCACTCTGATAAAATGGAAGATTCAAAAAGAAATGAATAAATTCCTAGATAATATGAACTACCAAAGTTGAACCAAGAAGATATAAAAATCCTGAATAATCCAACAGTACTGAATAAGGTCAAATTATCATTATTTGCAGATGGCATGGTACTCTATGTAGGAGCCCTCAAAAACTCCACCAAAAGTCTCTAGACTGAATAGCCAAATTCAGTAGTGTAGAAGGATACAAATCCAACACTCAAAAATTAACAGCATCCTTATACACTAAGATTAAGCCACTGAGAGAGAAATTAGAAAAACGATACCTTTCACAACAGCAGAAAAATGAAATAATTAGGAATTAATCTAACCAAGCAAAAGACCTCTACAATGAAAACTACAGTACTCTGACAAAGGAGATTGAAGAGGACATCAACAAAAGCAATTCTGTACAAGGGTAAGGCAGGGGGCACCACAATCCAGGACTTCAAGTTATACTACAAAACTGCAGTGATTAAAAACAGCACCATATTGGAGGCAAAAAACAGATTTGTGAATCAATGGAACAGAATAGAAGAATCAGAAAAAACTCCAGGCACATACAACTACCTTATCTTTGACAAAGGGTCCAAATACTTTCACTGGAGGAAAAAATTGCTTTCTTCCTCCTGGGAAAACCGGCTGCCCACACGCACAAGACTAAAACTAGACCCAAACATCCCACATCCACTAAACTACAATCAAAATGAATCTAAATATTACAATAGAAACAATTGGCCAGAAGACAAAATAAGTAAATGTCTTGAAGACATAGGCACAGGCGAAGACTTTCTCAACAGAACCCTGGTTGCACAAGAAATAATAACAAGAATCAACAAATGGGATGACATCAAATTAAAAAGCTTCTACAGAGCAAAGGAAAAGAGAATGAAGAGATAGCCTACAGAACAGGAAAAAAATTGCTCATTGCTCCTCAAAGGATTAATATCTAGAATATATAAAGAACTCAAAGAAATGTAAGGCCCAATTAAAAAAAGGCATCTGATATATATAGGCACTTCTCAGATGAAGTGGCCAATAAATATGTGAAAAAATGTTCGACATCACTGGCCATTCAAGAAATGCAAATTAAAGCAACACTGAGATTCCATCCCACTCCAGAAAGAATGGCTATCATCAAGAAATCAACCAGTAACAAATGCTGGTGAGGCTGTGGGGGAAAACAAACACTTCTTCATTTTTGGTGAGAATGTAAACTGCTACAACCATTATGGAAATCAGTATGAAGATTCCTCAAAAAACTTAAAATAGAAATTCCATTTGACCCAGCTATTCCCCTTCTGGGCATCTTCCCAAAATAGTTAAAGATATCATGTTACAGTGATATATACATTCACATTTATAGCAGCACAGCTCAAAATAACTAAATCTTGAAAGCAGCATATACGCCCATTCACATTGTGTGGATGAAGCAAATGCGGTATCTATACACACTGGCATACTGCTCCAGTGGAGTACTACTATGCTTTCCTACACATAGCAAAGGATAAACTCGAGACATTTACAGGAAAATGGATGCACCTTGAGGTCATAACATTAAGTGAATAAGACACACAAGTTTAAATATCACATGGTTTCTCTTATATGAAAAAAGACAAGAATGTGAAAAACCCAATATATAAATAAAGTGAAAAATAAAAGACAGAAAATAGGAAAGAGAGAGAGACAGAGACAGAGACAGAGACGGTGAAAGTTATTATAATCCAACATGGTCAATGTATCCAAAACTGTACCTTGATTTAGTGTAATTGTTTTATGTATTCAGTATGGTTTTTGGCCTGTGAATCTACATTTATGATAATTAATTTGATAAGGAGTTGTAAAATAAATAATGAATCTGATGATGGCAAAATCTTTTGTTTCAGAAAGGGAGTTGGAGAAGAAGAGGAAAAAAGAACTGAGATGTGTTAAGCACATGTACCAACTCCCTGCGATGAATGTAATCATGTACTGCAAATATGAACTAATATAAATAAACAATAAAATGAAATCTACAATTGGCAATTTTTAAATGCTGCTATGCTAATTTATTTTGCAAGCTACCCTGGGGAAGCTAGACATAAGCTCAAGTCTTTGTTAGAAAGCTTTCCAAAACTTCTTCACACTGATGGCAGTGCCCACAGGCCTCTTTTTTGCTTCCGTGGTACCTTTTGGGGGGTATCACTGTGAAACTTTCTACTTTGGTTCCTGACATTCTTTTAAATCTTGGTTCAACTCTTTGCATGCTGAGTCAGATGAGGTGCAAGAATGAGGTCTCTCCTTTTTGCCCGCAGTTGAATATTTCAGTTTACGATCAAGCTGGCTCAGGATTGCTCCCTCCTTTCATCAGCCAGTTTTTTGTTTTTGTCCAACCCATGAGTGGCCAGCTGCCTAGCATGCTGACCTGGTTGCTTCATCCAATACTAATGTCCATTTAAAGTTGTTCTTCCATTTTTTTCTGTGCTGGAATCACTTTTCCACTTCAGAAGGCACTGTTTGAGGCAGTACCTAGACTTGGCCCTGAGGCTATGATTGCTAACTGTGCCAACTGTCATGAAAGGGAGGCAGATCCTGCGTGTGGCCTTGATAGCATACTACTGCCTTTCCCCTCACACAGAGAGCTGAGCACAAGGAAGCAACACACAGCTCCTTGGGGGAGTGACAACTGGACTCAGGTTCACAAGGAAGGAACTTAGCAACAACAGTGAGATCTTCAGCATCGCAAGCCAAGTGGGAAGTACCAAGCAGGTACCTATTTTTAGGGTGAATAGTGATTATAAAGTGGGGGTAGCTCTCAGACTGACATAGGAACATGGCTGATTACCAGAGAATGCCAAGGCAGTGTATTAGGTGTATTAGGAACAAGCACACTGTCTACATAGCTACCAGGCTCCTCTGTGATGTCACAGCAGAAATGTCTAAACTAAGGACTACGACCTACATGACACTGGGCCAAGCCAGTGGCAGGGGAGATGGCAGAGGTATGTAATCCAAGGTGGGAAGTGGAAAGAACTAGATGCTCACCACCCAGATGTTTCTGGACAGAGGCATAGGGCTGAGGTGAGACCCAGGAGATGTGGCAAATGCCAGAAGGAAGTGGTAGGAAGAAATCAGGCTCTTCCAAGCAGATGGCATTAGGCACTGGCAGAGATGCAGGGGAAGGTGGTTGCTTTGACTATCTTCAAAAAATCATTAGGAGATGTGGCAAATGCCAGAAGGAAGTGGTAGGAAGAAATCAGGCTCTTCCAAGCAGATGGCATTAGGCACTGGCAGAGATGCAGGGGAAGGTGGTTGCTTTGACTATCTTCAAAAAATCATTAGCAAGTCTTGGCGTCATGATACGTGCGTGTAATCCTAGCATTTGGGAGGCTGAAGCAGGAAGATGGTGAATTTGAGGACTGCCTGGGCTACAACAGTGAGTTCAAGGTCAGCCTGGATTACTCAAAAAGAAAAAAATAGACAAAAATTATAAGCAAAACCCAGAAATATATGCCTAGAGCTCAAAGGGAAAATGACCAGATTCTTCTAAAATAAAAAATGGGAGTGGGTTGGCCAAGGAGGGGTGAAAAAGGATGTTGAAAGCAATTGTTTCGCCTGGTATTTACCAATTACATACTGACATCAACTATATCCTTATAAGGACTAGATCATTATAGGGGTGTAGAGGCAGGAGCAGGGCTGGAACAGAGAGGCAGTTTCCTCCTGGAAGTGGGACAGTGACCACATGGGGCCCTTGGGTGCATATGGGCCAGGGAGACAGCTAGTATGGAGACCTCTGACCCCCTGAGACTTCTGAACATCCATCTGTATTTGCCTGGCAGTTGTGTGCACCCATGTACACCCCATCCCTCGGGAAGGCATCATTTTCCCCTTGCTTTATTTCTTTCAATTTTTTAATTTTTTTTTTAATTTTAAAGAGAGTCATAAAAGAAAGAAAGAAAAAGAACAATAGCAGCATACCAACATCACAAACATAAACAAAACAAAGCAAGCACATTAAAAGTGACACAGGATTTCAAAACAAAATGATAGGAATTAACACAGTGGTCGTTATATTACATATTGTTATCTTTAACTACATTGCTCAGATTACCAGATGTAAGAATAGAAGGTTGTTCAAACCATTAAAGAGAATAAAAATATAATTATTAGATAAAACATTAGAGATAATACAGAAATTCACTAGACAAGATGGTAGGAATTTACTAGTGGTTGTTCCATTGCATATTGTTGTCTTCAAATCAGTTGCTCAGATTATCAGATATAAGCATGAAAAATTAGTCAGAAGACAAAAAATTTTAAACATTAACTATTCCTTTTAATATACCATCAGACATCAGCAGTACAGTTATCCCAGCTATCTATCTCTCTCTATATATATATGAATATGTATTGCCTGCCTTCTTTCTTTTTTCTTCTTTCCCTCATCCCAGTTATTCCTTCCTTTGGGAAATTTCTTTCCCTTTCATGTCATTCATTGTACATTTTGAGTTTTACTTACTCTTTCAGGTTGCTACACCAGGGAGACAATATGATGTTTACACATGTAGGTCCGATTCATTTCACTTATGAATATAGTCTCTAATTGCATCCATCTACCTACAAAAGCCTCGAGTTTATCTTTTTGTATATACTCCATTGTATAAAAATACCACATCTTTTTTATCCATTCCTTAATTGATGGGCATTTGGGTTGTTTCCAAGGTTTAGCTATAACAAATTGTGCAGCTATAAACATGGGTGCACATATATTGCTGTGGTATGATGTTTTGAATTCTTCTGGGAAAATACTCAGAAGGGCAATAGCTGTGTTAAGTGGGACTTCTAATCCTAGTTTTGTGAGGAATCCCCAAATTGATTTCCACAGTGGTTTCACCAGTCTACACTCCCACCAGCAGTGGAATAGAGTTCCTTTTTCTCCACAGCCTCTCCAGCATTTGTTGTGGGTTAATTTCTTGAGGATAGCTGTTCTTTCTGAGGTGAGATGGAGTCTCAGTGTTGTTTTAATTTACAATTCTTGAATGACTAATAATGTTGAACATTTTTTCATGTATGTATTCACCATTAGTATTTCTTCATCTGAGAAATATATATTCATCTCAGATGCCCATTTTTGGAATGGGTCTTTGAATTTTGAGTGCCAGATTTTTGTTAATTCTTTATATGTCCTAGAGAGAAGTCCTTCATCTGAGGGACAGTTGGCTAAAATTTTTCCCAATTCGTGGATTTTCTTTTTACTGTATTGATGATTTCATTTGAGGTGCAAAAGCTTTTCAATAAGATGAGATCCCAGTTGTTGATTCTTTGAAGTATTTCCCATGCAGTTTGGTTTTTGTTCATGAACTCTCTACCTACCCCTATGTTAAAGATTTTTACCTACTTTTTCTTCCAATAGATTCAGTGTTTCTGTTTTAATATTTCGATCTTTAATCCATTTTGACTTTAGTTTAGTGCATGGTGAAAGATATGCATCTAGTCTTAGTCTTTGGCATTTGGAAAGCCAGTTTTTCCAGGACCATTTATGAAAGAGGCTGTCTTTCTTCCAGTGAACATGTTTGGCACCTTTCTCAAAAATAAGGTGGATGAGTGTAGTTGTGTCTGCACCTACTAATCTGTTCCATTGATCTTCAGGTCTGTTTTTGTGCCAGTATCATGCTGATTTTATCACAGTAGCTCTGTAGTATAATTTCAAATCAGAAATTTGTTTTGTTTTTTGTTTTAGCACTTAGTATCTCATGAAAAATTATTTGTCTATTGCTATCTCTCCCAAATGGACTGCAAGTTCCATTAGATCTGGAGCTTTGGTTTAGTCATATGATATTCTCAAACAATGCAGGACATATAGCAATTATTAAATATTTATTTAATTAGTTAATTTATCCCATGGGAAAAAGTTGATTAGGTAAACACAACCTATAGCTTTAGGAGCTGCAATGATGTGTTTACATATTAGCCAAGGTCCTACACAATTAGTTGGATCTAGTTAAATTGGGCTAAGATATGCACAGGGCATATGGATGCCTTGCAATGAGAGAAGATATTGTGGTGGATTAACTAATGGTCAACTTGTAACACTCTGCTGAACTGAATCAGCGTGGTGCTGGGTGTGGAGGGCCCACCTGGGGATTGTTGCCAACAGCAAAAAAAGGAGAACTATGGGGAAGAGGGCATTCTGTTGATTTTCCTGGAGAAGCTTTATAACAGCTGTTCTCATCATTGGAGGAGCTTGGATCCTTGCTGTTGCTAAGGATGGTTGCAGTTTTTTGGGGGGAATCTCCGGTCCTTACCTTGAGCTTTGCTGCCTGGCTCCAGTGCAGCTCCCTCAGCCTGCTGGCACAGGTCCTTCATCCTGCTGGCACAGACTTTCTAGGTTCCACCACTGAACTTTGGGCCTTCCCAGCACAGATTCTTAGTATAGACTTACATGAGACATTGCCATGGGGTCCAGGCCCTTACATGGATTCTTTGTGTCTCTAGTGCATGGATAGATCTCCTATACTGTTCTGCATTTGACTCTTTGGGTGAATACTATAAAATAATCTTATAAATTATGTGTCCTATATTAAATCTTGTTGACCCACTCAGAGGACCCAAGGGAGATTTTCTCAGGTGAGGTCCCAAGGTTAAAGAACATACCTGTGCAAGACAACAGCAACAAAGGCAGGTAGCATGGAGCAGAGCACAAGAGTGCAAGAGTTCAAGAGCCAAAACAAGAGCTGCCTGTGTGTCTTTATTGTGTAAATTTTATACAAGTTGTTATCTCATATTTACATTCTTACATAGTGCCATAACCAGTGCGTGCATGTTTACCTATGTTAAGTCATGGTTACAAAACTGTGTCCCATTCTGCATCTGTGCTAGACAAATGGGGTCACAACCCCAGGTGTCCTTAGACACCCCCGAGCTTTGAAGCAGCCTGAGTGGTTCCTCATAAATCTTCCCTTGTAAATCCTGACTGCAACAGATACGCTGTCCTTGCGCACTCCATCCCGAGGGAAGAGCATCTGAGGAGCTGGCCTGGAGCCCTCACTGAGGCTGAGATGACTGTTCACTTCCTGAGAAAATAAGACTAGATGCAAATCCACAGACGGGGTGGCCAGCTTGGTTAGAAGGACACTTGGAAGGAATGACATCATTACATGGAATGTTCTGGAGTTGCAAGAATATTGTAAAGTCATACTCTACAGATGGCTTGAGGTTCATTTTCAGGAGCAAGCGGGATGAAATACTGAAGGGTTAGTAACTCTGGGTAGCAAACATCCCAATGAGTGATGTGCTATAGGACAGCTGAGCCCTGAAACTATCTGTTGTGGTTTAGAAGTAAAATGTCCCCCAAAAGTCTCCTCTGTTTGGAGGATAATTGGATCAGGGCCCTGCTCGTCATCCACTGATGAGTTCTGAGGCTAAATGCTATTAGGAGATGGGGTATGACTGGAGGGAGTCGCTGGGAGCCTGACCTCACTCCCCTCCACTATAATATAGTTGCCTTGGAGCCAACCAGCCATGGACTGAATCTTCTGAAAACGGAGCCAAAGTAAACCTCCTCTGCTTTAAATTGTGAGTGTTGAGCACTTTGTCCAATGAAGGGAAAGTGGCTAATATACACTGTCAAGTGTATTTTTAAGAATTTCATTCCCACCCAAGGTGACATTTTGAATTGTTTAGGTTTCTGTTCCAAGGAATCTAAGCTTTCTTCAAAGGAATGCCAGAGGCTACAACCCTTCTCTGACACTCAGGTTGCGCAACTGAGCCCACTCAGAAGCACACTGGACGTGATCACCTCACCAAAATAAAAGGGTTACTAGTGACCCAGCTGAGATACCAGCAAAGATCCTCGGACTGTAATCTGATGTGCCAGGGTTTGTGTGTCAACCCTAAAACTGCAACAGAACTGAATTTCCATGTGTCATCCAAGGAAATCATGAATTCATTAGCTTCAAAGGCAGCACTGAAATCATTGTGCTGTGAGAAGTAAACTGTCTCACATTGTTAGTTGCGTGCTTTCCAAAAACCTGTATAAGAAAATAACTTGTTAATGACCAAAATGTTTAAAGCAGGCTGATCCTCCTGATGAAAAACTTCCTATAGGAAATACTTCATAAAGTAAGCAATCCAAATATATACTTTCAAAAAGAGCTTCCAGTTTTCATCTAAAAACTCACCTCTCACATATGCCAGTTTCAGACCTGCAAGCCACCTTGCTGAAGTTCAGTGTCAGCTATGTCACATAATCACTTCTTAGCTCTGAAAAGATGTCCTGGCAGGTCCTCAAGCATAGGGACAGATGGTGCTCCACTGGGTGTGCTCCCAGCTTTTTGTTTTAACAAATATTGACACTTTTATAGAAAATACCACCAGATCTTGTTCCTTCCTAATGCATCTTGCAAATCCTGCAGGTTTGACAAGATATACTTCAATAGACTGAGGAAGACATACTTAGCTCTGAGTTATAAGATATCATATCTATGAGAGTAATGTTCTTGGTTAACTGGTGCTTGCAATGTCACAATGTAGGCTGGGCGTGGTGACTCATGCCTGTAATCCCAGCATTTGGGAGGAGGCTAAGGTAGGAGGATTGCTGTGAGTTTGAGACCAGCCTGGGCAACACAGTAAGTTAAAGGCCGGCCTAAACTTCACAGGAAGACCTACCTCTTAAAACAATGAAAACAAAAACAAAAGGCCACAATGTAGTAAACAATACTAGGACACTACGATCACAAAGCACTGAAATAGAAGTGGGGTGGGATAGAAAAGGAGAGAGGAAAAGACAACAGCAAAAACCTCTTCCAAAAATCCATATTAGTATAAAAACATTTTTAAAAGATCCTTTCTAACTAAAATAGGTGTCAGTGACAGCGAGGTTATATTAATTTCACATAGAAAATCCGGGAATATTTACTACAATTCAACATTAACACAGTAAAATGCTACATCGTGAATAACTTGTTCTGTGAATGTTCTGCAAGAGGAGCAAATATTACAAGTGATGTCTTGCAAGACGAGCAGTATGTGAAGCCAAGTGTCACATGAGCACAACTGAGCCCACCCCCCCCACCGCCCCGCTGCAGGATTGTGGGTGATGATCTCCCTGCCGCAAGAGGTTATGGAGGACACCTCATCTGCAAAGGAGGAGAAAAAGGCGGAGGAACCTTCACTTCAAATGAGGTTAAGGAGATGTGTAAAGTGTGGGAAACAGTGCAAAATTTTGTAGAAAATTGTCCTCCACCCAAATAAGGCTGGAGCAGTGTAAGTAATGAATCTGTTTAATGACAATGCCATGTCACATTTCCATGAAATCCTCAAAAGCAGGCCAAAGTGTCATTGCCTAGGTTCCTTGTTAAAGTTACGTGAAAAGAAAAAGATCCCATGAAGCCACTCGGTAGCAGTGATTCCATTAGTGTCTGTGAAAGTCGCCCTATGCCACAGCCCTCCTTTCATCTCCCTCATACCAGCCACGAAGGTTTTCAAAGTAAGTGCAAATTAATGTGCTTACTTTATTTACATTTTATACTTTTATTATTTTGTATTCTGTTACTGTATTGTAGTTATTTTACATAAATATTTTTGGATTGTGGCATGAATCATCTGAGCTTCCATTATTTCTCATGAGGAAATTCACTTTGAAATACTAGTACTTTGGATTACAAGCACATTTTTCTGGAATGATTGATGTTCACAAAGAAAGGCTGTAATCTACATACTATTTTTTTAAAATGACTAAGAAGCTGCAAACAAACCAGTTCAGCCCTAATTTTCATTTTGCATAAGACCTCACTTCACAAAAGCAACCGCTAGGGAACAATTGTAGATCCACACCATTTGTTTGGGCGAAGGAAGAATTTGCTAAGCTCCCAGGAAAGGAACCCTGGATATAGTAGTCTTGGAAAGGGAAGCAGCAGATACTTGAATCCCCACATCTTGGTGAGCCTGGTAGCAAACACAACTGGGACCCAACATCCTTTGCACCTAGCAGTGCTTCCTACTGGAACTCAGAGAAACCTCTATGAGCATACAGAAAGCAGATACCCCTACAGTTGCCTGTCACAAAATTCCCTTGGGTTTAAGAGGGGAAACCTCTTCTGTGGCTGGCCCTGAAGCGGGCACTATGACTGACAAGGCAAAAATGGAACTTCACTTTCAGGGCTGGAGATTTAGCTCCGTGGTAGAGCACATTCCTAGCACACAGGCAGTGCTGGGTTCAATCCCTAGCATTGGAGCAAAAAAGAGATTCTTCTTTAGACAAGCAGCTTCTCCAAACTTCTTCAGTCCTAAGGTGTGTGCAAACCACTCCCCTCCCCTCCCCTCCCCTCCAGTCCTCAGCCCAGAAGGACAGAATGAGCAGATACTACTGCTCAGGGCGCTGTCTGGTTTCCACAGGGAAGGAGGGAGGGAGGAGAAAAGGGCCTGGAGGGATCAAACAGACCTAGAGTTGTCTATTGTCTCATCCTGGTCCCTCTCCACCCCGTTCCTCACTGTAAAGACCCTCGTACACCTGGACGCAGCGAGAGGATGCTTCGTGGTGAACCGAGGCCCCTCCGTTTCCGATAGCTTTGAGCAGAGCCCTTCCAGTACTTCCTGGAAATAATTGGCAAAAATTCTCCTCCCCCAAAGTTTTCAGCAGTTGTTTGTTTTCTTTTGGACACGAGCAACTGACCCCAGGGACTCTACCACTCAGCTACATCTCATCCCTTTTTTATTTTCAGAAAGGCTCTTATTAAATTCCCCAAGGACTCATTTGGGATCCTCCTGCCTCAGTGTCCCTCAGTGTTGGGATTACAAGTATGCACCACCTTGTCCAGCTAATATAAATTCTTTGACTCAGAACTTTTGAAGAATTAGCACCAATCAGCTAGTGGCCAAAAATATATACAAAAGGAATTTATCAGAATAGTTTATAATGATGAAAATTTGATAATAACTTAAACTACAGTAGCAAATCATTGGGGTAATTTGCAGCCTATAAATATAACAATATGGAGTTGTATTTGTTTACATGGAATATGGATTCAGCATAATCATTTTTATAATATAATTACCAAAAAATCTGTTATAAAACCAAACTACTATATTTTTATAAAAATCAGCCATGCATGGTGGTGCATGCCTGTAATACCAGTACTCAGGAGGTGAAGCAGGAGGATGGTTGCAAGTTTGAGGCCAGTCTGGACTGCACAGTCAGTTGAAGGCCAGCCTGAACTACATAGTAAGATCTTGACCAAACAAATAAATAGCCATTCCCCACAAAAATCATATAATTCTGAAGCTGGGCATAGGAGTGAAAGCTGGTAATCCCAGCACTCAAGAAGAAGGATCTTGAGTTTGAGGACAGCCTCTCCTTGAACAGTTGCAAAGAACTTCTTTCCAAATAATATCATAATTCTGAGGGTCAGGTGATGTGAATTGGGGGGAGGCACTATTCAACCAACTACAATAGCGTAGACATACTTATTCCACAAAGGACTAGTGTAATGACATAACCCAGGTCCATGTCTCACTAAGTCAAAGAATGAAATTGAGGCCAAGAGAGGTAGACAAGAGGGCTGTTTATTAAGAAAAGAGAAATACCTCCCAATAGTTAAGGAAGGACCCACAAGTGGGTTGCCATGGGGAAAATTTGTCTAGGAGTTTTTATACCAAAAAATGAGCAAGACTCAGACCACTCTGAGTCAAATTAAGGTCAACTTTTAGGACTAAAACAAGTTTACTTAAATTAGAAATGAACCTATGAGGAGTTGAGGCACATAGCAAGCATGTCTGCAGGTGTGTCTTGGCTTCTATCCTACCTAAATGGTTCATTACAAGAACAAATGAGAAGGGGAAAAAAGTTTTCCGAACAAATAGGGAAGAATTTGTCCTACTGGCCATCCATCACCTTGCTTGTTACCTTCCTTACTACGTCTCTGGACTTAATTTTCCATCTGGTTATTGTTAACTCTTGACCTCAGGCTCAGGCTTATCTGACAAGGCCTGGTCATGCCAACTCTACCTTGAGCCCAGTGTCTCTCTAGCAGCCTGCTATTTTCTGCCTAACTTGCCTGCCTATAATACTAGTATTTGCCTTTTTAGGAGGTGGACAGAAGTTGGAGGGGGACTGTCATGCTAGATTGTCAAGTGTGATCCAATTCACAAAACCTGGTGACAATTTATCATCAAAGATTAAACTCTGAGAAGACCAGGCTCAGTCTTCTCTAACCAAACGACAAGCCAAGTACAACAAAGATAGTTCCTGAGTTAATTAGTGTATAAATGTACACATTAGCTTAATGATAAAAATAAGCAAAAGGAATATATGAAAATATAGGCAAAAGTAAGTAAATAGTTTCAGCACAATGGCTAGTAACAAACCAAACACCATGTGTCTGCAGAAGAAATTGCCTAAATGGTCTGGAAAATGAGTTCCTCCAAGGTGTCACTTGGTTGTGTCCAGAATGCCATCAAGTCATCAGCAGTGAAGCAAAAGACCATTCCCTTAAGCAGAGGCTCCAGCAGCTGATGCTGTTTCAGATTGAATACTTGAACAGGGCAGAGTCACAGCAAGATGTGTCTCAAATAGCGTTCTGAGGACACTGGTATTTATAGCCCAGAAGGTATATGATCTCAGCTTCTAGATGTCATCTTGGAAGAGAAAGGTGCAGCCATCCTATTTGCATATCAGTACACAGTTGTCAAGGTGACTATCAGCCAGCCACTTGGCTCAGCTAGTGTTATGAGCTCAAAATGGAGTTAGGGCTGTCAAAGAATAGTCACATCAATCATACTTAAAATATCAATTTACTTAGATTTATAGGAATCACAACAGGGCAAATCACACCTCAGAAGTGCTCCTAGCTGGCTGAGGAATGCAGCATTCTGGGCCATTCTTGTAGTCTCGCAGTCAAAAAGCTGCTGCTGAGTTAGGATGAGATGGAGATTGCAGAGCACAGATAGAACTAGGAATCAGCAAAAACAGACCAGGACAAAGAAAATGAAAAGCAATTGCCTAGCGATGTGAAGTAGTAAAGGGAACATCATGCTGAAACAAGAAATAGAAATGTGCTTAAAGAGAGAGGGTTAAACAAATGAGAGAATTCAGGTACTAAACTCATGTTCAGTTCAGATAATACAGACCCATCAGCTTTATTACATAATGATCAAGGACACTGGCCTTACCTCAAAACTAAAGTTTCTTCTAGCGATACACTGAGCCTTTGCACACTGTACATACATGAATTCCCATTTATGAGTGCTTGGGCTTTCAAGGTCATGGATAATCAGTGACTTTGTCCACCATCCAACTTACACACAAGCTTTTCTCTCAGCAAAGAGTGTGACATGGGGGAGCACAGATCAATTCACTAAAGATTAGTGGACATTCAAACTGCCATTAGGCAGCTATATGTACTGACAAAGGAAGACACATCCCAAAGCCAGATAAAAATGTCTTCCAGATTGTTTTTTGAGATGCAAGTACAGTGTATTGTCTTTTGCTGCCTTCTCCAAGCTACATGGAGGTGCTTTCAGGACTCAAAGCCACAGAGTTAGGCAAGAATATTATAGTCTGTCATGATCTACTGTTAAGTCCTCACTGTCACTAGGGCTTCCAAGGTGAGGAGGGAACCTGGAAACCTGTCCAGGTCAAGTTCTTCCCGTAGAGTGAGAGGCACCACAGTTTCCAAATGACTTTTTGGGGTCAAACTAGAATTATACTTGGGATATGAAGCACTTGCTGTAAGCATTCTCCTCAGAAGCATTTCCTAACACCTACATGACCAGGGCAAAGTGCTGCTCTGCCTTGAACAGGGCTCTTGAGGTTTGCATTTATGCTAATTCACTAGGAATGGTTAAAACATTTTCAGTCCAAAAAATCAAGATATCCAATGGATGCTTGATAAGTTGTTTTTCAATGAATCAAATACAGAACAAAACCAAGGGTTAGGGTCTGACTGCACGTGGCAAAGACAGCCATCTACACTCCCACCACAGTCTTGGGCAGAGTCAGGAGCCCTGCACCCTCCCCTGCAGTCACTTGTGGTCTTGCAACCAAATTGTGTCCATTGGAATGTGAGTGGAAGTCACGAGTGTCCCCTCAAGGCTGTCCCATAAAATCCTCCTGTGCCTGATCTTCACTTACCCATTCACCAACTAAATGGAGATATAGAGGAGAAAAAAGCCACAATTTAAAAAGGGCCTAAATCCTAAAGTGACCTCCCCAAAGCATTGATACCCTTTATCCCACTCGTTCCTTTGGACTGTGAAATAAATAAGAAACTTGCATTGAGCGAAGCCACTGAAATTTGCGGGTTGTTTGGAGGGGTTAACCTAGCCTGACTGGTACATTATGCTTGTGTGGGTGGCCAGTCTTAGCATAGTTTAGGGTCCAACCCTAAGAACGTGATGACTAGAACAAAGGCTTCTCCACTTCCAGATGTGTAGGATGTAAACGTGTAGATTTCAGGCTGAATAGCCTCAACTCAGTTCTCCTAGACTCCTTTTCCCAATTCCTTTTATGTCCTCTACAATTCTCTTAGATATGCACATGCGCGCACGCAGATACACACACACACACACACACACACACACACACACACACCCCAACTGCAAATTCTGGAAACTTGTAAGAATTGCAATTCATGCTAAGAAACGAGGGCAGGCAGCAATCCCGCTTAGCTCATGGTCTCTATAGTATAGGCCTGGGCTTAAACAAACATACTTCTTGCATGAGCAGCGCATCAGTCTCCCAGATCAGTGGCGCGCATTTCACCCTGTGCAGATCCTGCTTCCCTGAGAAGACTGCCAGCTCTAAGCTGGAATGTCTCTGCATCACAGTGATTGCCATCAGTGGGTGTTTAATATGGGTCACGGACAGTAAATGAGACTGACTTGGATCAACATGAATTAAAACTGGAGGAACTGCCACAAAGCCAAGCAACTAGATAGAGTGCCTTCAACATAGGTTTAGCTGTTTTTTGTGCAAACAGTCGGGAAAGGAACATCGTATGGAGAAATAAAACCAATACTTCATTTCTCCTGGAACTTTGCAGAAGAGAGAAGGTGTTGGCAGACGTTACACTTTCAGAAGCTGTAGGAAGAACACACTCGATTTCCTTTTGCAGCAGAAAGAGGATGAGTAATGAACAAACAAGTAAAACAGTGCAGCAGAGAGGTGAAGCGTGGCGGGCAGAGGAGAGACTGCAGGTTTGAATTGTGACTGAGCTCTGTTTACGGAGAGCATGTCTTTGGGGAAGTTGGCATGTTCCTGAGCCTCCGGGGCCTCAGCTAAACAAAATAAATCAGGAGGGGCTGGGGATATAGCTCAGTGGAATAAGCGCTTGCCTAGCAAGCGCAGGGTCCTGAGTTCGATCCCCAGAACCGCAAAAAAAAAAAAAATAAATAAAAAAATAAATCAGGAAAACGCTGTAAGGAGTAAGTGAGGTAATGCATGGAATGCGCAGAGCTCTGAGGGGCTTCAGTTCATTGTAGCTTCCGTTGTGGTTGCTGTGTGCGGGCTCACATATGGCAATCAACATCATCTTATCCTCCAAAGCAAATTTAAAGTCAAATTTCAGAAGATTATGGATCAACAGGAGAAAAGCACAAACTCTCTCTCTTCAACAAGTACCAGCTGATTCAGCATCACCAAGATAACAAATTAGGTCATCACTAGGCCTATTCTCTTTTGCAGAAGCCTTTGGCAAAATGTCTCAACAATTACAGTCATTTAAATTCTAGTGGCTCTGCCTGTTTTGAATCTAGTTTACTTAACTCTTCCTCCTAGATAATACAACTTATATCTTCATTTATCTCTCAGATCATAAGAGGCTGTTTTATTTAATCCTGGCATTTCTCCTGAAAATTTAAATTTCCTATGCTAAAAAAACCCCAACCAACCAAATGAATAAATTTCCTGTGGCTAATACTGACAAAAACTTTCTAAGAGAAGGCTGCCAAGATTTTGACCTGTTTTCTTGTTGGTTTTTAGATAGATGCTATGATATTGTAATATAATGAGAAATATCTTTGCACTCTGTGAGGCTGAGGCAAGAGGATCACAAGTTCAAGCTCAGCCTGGACACCTCGGTAATTTAGCAAGACCTTATCTCAAAATAATACAAAAGGAGATGGGGGGATGTAGTTCAGTGTGAAGGTCTTGGGGTCAAATATATATCTCTTCATCCCAAGCTCCTGGCCAGAATTTCAAAAACCTTTATTACTTCCCAAATGCTAAATGATAGGAATGATCAAGGTACAAGGAGCATCTTGTTATCCATAACAAGCCCCTGTTGGTCACAAGTTACACCTACACAATGCAGTCTATTTTTCATGTTGCCTACATTAAAAAAAAAGAAGGTCAAGGTTTGGAGGGCTTCTCTGTGCTGCTAAATTTGTGAGGGTGCTGGGAGGCTGCCGTCACGGAAGAGGGCACGGAAGTTCCATCCCTCCTCCAGGCTTTGCCCTATGCAACTCTTCCACTTACTGTATCCTTTATAATAAACTGGTTAACACACGTAAACGTTCTCCTGAGTTTTCCCTGAGCCATTCTAACAAATTATAGGACCCAAGGAGAGGGTGGATGGAAACCCCGATTTTAGCCCACTGTCAGAAGTTTAGGAGGTGTACCTCTAAGACTGACATCTATCTGATCTTACTGATCTGAGAGTATTAACCTGTGGGTGCTATACTAACTCTAGGTAGTGTCAGAATTGAATTAACTGTGAAATATTCAGTTGGTAGCTCCAGAGAATTGAATTGCCTGGTATGGAAATTCTATACATTGGTTGTCAGTAGTGTTGGGTGAGAGTATAAAGAGAGGAAAAAAGTTTCCTATTAGATGGTTTCAAAAAGTGAACATGGCGTGCTCATGTCATACCAGCTAGATTTGGTTACATCTTACTAATGACTATCTTTCATGCCAAGTTATGATTTTATATTGAGATGATTAAATCAGATGACTGCATCTAGGGAGTAGAATATACTGATATAATGTTACTTCATAGTTACAAATTACTGATTGAACTTATCATTAACTGTGCAGCATAATTTTAAATTTTTCCTCCCATTTGATGGGCCACCTTTGTTACAGGGTGTATTAGATATCCACAACTGTGTGACAAACTACCCCAAAATGTAGTGACTTGAACATTTGTTGTCTTAGATTCATTTCCAGGTCAGAAGTTCGTGTACAATACAGGAACACCCTTTGGTCCAGGGTCTTTGGTGACACTGCGCTGAAAGAGCAGGCTAGGGATGCACTCCTCGCCCATCTCAAGTGAGGCCCAGCTCATTCTTGAGGCCATTGGTGGCCTCAGCTGCACACTGGCTGTTGGCCAGAGACTCCAAGGCCTCGTTATGTGATCCTCTATGTAAGCTGCTCACAACACATCAACCTCCTTTCAGACCCAGACCTCTGAAGGGAATGAGTGAGAATACAAAGAGAGTGAGCAAGACAGAAGCTACTTTGCCTTTTTGTAATCTAGTTGTGCAAATAATACCCCATCATTTTACAATATTCTGTTTGTTACAGGCAAGTCACCAGGGCTGGCCTACATCTAAGGGAAAGGAATCACTGAAATCAACTTAGAAGCTGCCAACCTCACAGCAACGCCATTTGAGTCTTTTTTTTTTTTTGGTACTGGGATTTGAACTCAAGACCTCAGGCTTGCCAGGCAATCACTTATGCTGCTGAGTTATATACCCCCAGTCCAAAGAAATTACTGAAATGATTTTTTTTTGTGGCACCAGGAACTGAACTCAGGACCTTGTGCTTGCCAGGCAGGTGCTTATATCACCTAGCTATACCCCCGGCCAAGCAATGCCATTTGAGACATTGCTTCTCAAACCAATACTGGGGAAGAATCAACTTTCTTCTTTAATTTCCAATTTATTATAGGTCAGTATATTTATAAAACAAAATAGAAGTTCACTTCTAGAAAATAAAAATAGAAGCATAAAAAACAAATTCATGGATCACACAAATGTATCTCACAACAATGTCAAATTGCTACAAAAATTTCTAAACATTCTCAGTTTTATTATAGTCAGCCTTCTGTGTCTGCATCTGTGGATTTAACCACGTGTGGATTGAAAGTATTTGACAGGAATTGTGTCCGTATGAACTTGTGCATTCTTTTTTCTTGTCATTAGTGCCTAAACAGTAGGGCATAAGAACTATTTATACAGCACTGACACCGAACTGGGTATTGTAAGTAATCTTGAGATGATTTAATGTGTACGGGAGAATGTACACAGGTTATGTGCAAACAGTACTCTGTTTTATACAACAGACTTAAGCATCTGCAGGTTTTTGAATCTGAGAGGCCTGAAATGCACTGCAGGTAACAAGGAACAACTACACCATCTGGATCAGAAATAGTTTGCAGACTGATACCAATTTTAAATCATCTATTGGGTAGCACCAATGTACGTATTTTATAAATACAGATGACTTTTTTTGGTACTGGGAATCAAACTCAGGACCCTGCGCTTGTGAGTCAGAAGCTTGTGCCACTGAGCTAGATCCCCGACTTTTTGAAGCTTTTATGAAACCGTGGTTTGTGCATGTTACTTGGCTATTCCTTGGTGGAGGAATTTTAGAAATAAATCTAAACAGAAATCTTTCCTTCTAATCTCACTCCATTCTATATACATGCCTAGAAATGGAAATGGGACCTTTTGTTACAACTAAGATCAAAGACAATGTAGGATTAATTATGAGTCTCCAGGTTTTAATATTTTACTGTAGTCTTTTATGTGCTCTCCTTCCTACCAGTCCATAAGTGATAGAGGCAAAGCACTTGTGAAGGGACAATGTGATAAATACTACAAATGCATATTTTAAAAATGTGAGAGCTGGACATGGTGGCACATACTTGCAATACCAGCATTTGGGAGGCTGAGGCAGGAGGATTGCTACAAGTTGAGGCCAGCCAGAACTGCATAGCAAAACTCTGTCTCAAAAAAAAAAAAAGGGAAGCTTGAATGCTTCTTAGTCTATTCAGATTTCCCAAAACACATCTCAAGTGTAGCCTCCTCATTTCAACTGAAAAAGGGATTATTTATTTATTTATTTATTTGTCTTTTTGAGACAGGGTCTCGCTATGCAGTTCAGGCTGGCCTGGAGCTCACTTTGTAGCCCAGGCTGGTCTTGAACTCACAATGATCCTTCTGCCTTAGCTTCCCAGTGCTGGGATTACAGGCATGCACCACTACGCCTGGCTCGGATTTTTTTAAATTATTATTAACAATGCACAAGATTCTAGAAGTTACCACTACAAGAAGGGACTGCCTCCCTCCGCTCTGGGTCTATAGCACTTCCTCTATAAGCCCTGGAGTCTTTTACATGTCAATATATTGGCATTTGAGTACATCCTGTTTCCCGTTTCTAAATTCTCACAAATTTATATCTATTCTTCTGAATAAACTATAAACTTGCTGAACAAAAGTACTTCCACTCCAAAACCTTCATGGCTTTTTTCATAGCATCCACAGTTAGTAGGGCCTCAGCAAGAACCTAAATGGGGCAGATATTTACTGAGCCAAAATCGAGAGTCCTCTGTGCAGGGACTAAGCGCTGTAGACATGGCTTCCGTCCCAAGTCTTGCCCTGGCTTCATCCTCTTGACCATTAGGGACACATCCTCCAAGGCTTAAAACAAGCAACTTTAAAAACTCTGTGTCTGCTCCTCTGGTCTCTGCTAAACAAATCCAAGCTCTGCCTACCTCATTAGCCCCAGGAGAAAAAAGAGAAAATCAGGTGAAGGAAGGAGCCTTTTTTTAAAAAGTATTGCTCAACTTCTTACTCAGCTACTAGCCCTCAGTCAGTCCTCCCCTCCAAACCCCGCGGCCGAGGAACTGAGTAAGGGTTGATAAGAGCTACATTTCAAGTTCTGGTGCTGGGTACTTTGTGCAGGCACGAAAGTAAACCAAACAGGTTTCATGCCCTAAAGAATTCACGATGGATGAATTAGACCAACGCTCAGTTACTGTAAAACACAGAACAGAGTGGACCAAGGGTTGAGATGTTGGAAGGGCAGATGCAGGAAGCACTGTGGGAGAACAGATGGAAAAAGATTAACCCCAGCCACTGAAAATTCAGAAGATGTGGTTTTGGGGCTAAGCCTTGGAAGATGGAAAATAAAAGCAATGAGTAACTGAAAGCACTTCCGATCTACCCAGTGCTAGGGCTCATAGTTTACACTTATTATCTCATCTGCAGGTCACAGAAGGTCTATTGAGGACTTGTTAGTCCCATTTTATACTGAGGAAACTGAGGCACAGAGAGTAAGCAATTTTCCCAAGGTACAGCCTATAAAATAGGAGAGGCAGGACTTGCGCATATCCATGTGCGTGTAAAGCTGGTGCTCTGAACCCTCCCTCAAGGAGCAAAGGCTGCAACAAGGGACAGTCTAGCAACCTCCAGAGCACGTCTAGCCAATAGTCATGAGCTTGAGGCTATGCGTGTGTGTGGGCACCTGTGTGAATAATATTGTTCAATCCCAATGGCAGCTTGGCATTCATATGTCAAATTCTGGATTTTATGTATATTTCATCTGAACTCACCACATGCCTATTGGACAGATGTTATCATCCTATTTTATATCTAAGGGAACTGAAATAACTCACCCAGGATCACACAACTGGTTGGTGGTAGGCTGGGATCTGAGTACAGGGGCCAATCTCCTAAAGCTACTTCTAACTCTTACTAGTGTGCCAGCCAAGAGTCTTCCCGTGGGTGAAAGCTTTCGCAAGCCCCCAGAGGCCTCAAAGCTGCCCACCGACTTCCCCCTAGTGTACACACCCTGTCATTTCCCACACACCTACTCCCGTCCCATCTCTCCTACCCGGAGCGTTTAGCTAGAATCGCCCAGGTCAGCGCCACAGAGGTGCCAAGGACCACTAAATCCCCCAGAAGAACTGCTCCCAGAAAGCTTTGCGTTCCCAGCATAAAAAGGGCCGGAACCCGGGAGCCCCGCCCAGCGAGGACCCGCTCACGGCCAGGTTTGGGGGCGGAGCGTGGGCGGGATCGAGGGAGGGGCTGCCGCGGCGAAGGCGCGCCGGACGGGTGGGCTCGGCTTGCAGGTGGCTCCTCCTCCGCCTCGCCCCTTCCCAGACAGCTTGGCAGAGCCTGCTGCGGGCGAGCGCTTTTGTGCTGGGCTCTGGGAGCCCGTGAGAACCGCTGCACGCCCTGGCGCATCGTTGCGCTTCCCGGCCTCTCAGGTGCCTGCGGCGAGCGGGGTCGGAACGCGCCATCGCGGCGGGAGCAGCGCTGGGCCCCGCGGGCGCGGCAGGGGCGGCCCCGGCGCTCGGCGGGAGATGAAGCTCCTGAAGCCGTGGGGGGCGGCCGGCGGCGGCCTCCTGCACCTCACCATCCTGCTGAGCTTGGCCGGGCTCCGGGTAGACCTGGACCTGGAACTGGACACGGACCTCTACCTGCTGCTGCCGCCCGCCCTGTTCCGGGAAGACCTGCTGCCCCTGGGGGGCCCGGCCCGGCCCGCCCACGCGCTCAGCTCCTTCCCAGCCTCGGGCGGGTGGGGGCGCGGCGCCCCCCTGCACCCCAAGGCCCGGGAGCTGGACCCCACGGTGCCGCTCGAGGGCCACCTGCTGCGGGAGGTTCGCGCGCTGGGGGTCCCCTTCATCCCGCGCACCCGGGTGGACGCGTGGCTGGTGCACGGCGTGGCGGACGGGGACGTGGACCAGACCCACGGGCCGCTGGGCGCCGCTGCTGCCTCGTCGGCCGCGGGGGTCGGGGCCGGGCTGGACGGCGGCAGCCAGGCAGCGTCCGGGGGCGGCGGGGAGCCTCAGGAGGCGCGCAGTAGCCCTTTGGCAGCCGAGGAGGAGGAGAAGGCAGCCGCGGAGTCCCTGGCGCAGGTGCCGGTCGCCGGCGGATGCGCTAGCCAGGTAACCCGAGAGTGGGACGCGCGCGAGTAGGGCGTCGCTGCGCTCGCAGGCCGGGGTAGGGCAGGCGGATGCGTCCTGTATTCTTAGTCCCTGGGAGGCCGTAGGGCGACTCTGCGCCTCCTTTTTGTGAATCCGAATGAAGGATGTTAGTGCTTCATTCACTAGGTTTTTAGGGTTTTTAGGCTGGCGAAGGCGGGGGAGCTTTTTCTGGTACTGGGGGTCGCTGTAACACTGAGCTGCATCTCCAACCCCATTTATTTATTTATTCATTCATTCATTCATCTATATTTCGAGGCAGTGACTCACTGAAGCCTCGACAAGGCTCCAATATGCGATTCTCCTGCCTCAATCTCCTCAGTAGCTAGCTGTACACTACGTCCAACTTTTTTTTGGTTTATGACACACAGATGAATGCATCCGTTTGGGTGTAGATAACACCTTTCCACATTGCATTTGGTGGTGACAAGAGTGATTGGGGTGGCGGAGGGATGGTGTTACTTTTCTTGCCCGCTCTCGTAGTTCAGTGCCTCGCTGCACTCAGATGTCTCCCTGGAACCTGTGTCGTGCTGGAGGATCGGAGGCAACCTTGGCCTGTTAGAGGAGGCCAGCCTAAGGCCTTTACCCGAATGTAACCCAGTTGTTCGATTGTGCTGCTTCCTGTGCTACCAGCCGCCCTCCCCTAAAACACGGGAGGTTTGATAGAAAGGAAAAAGGCCATTCAAAGCTATCGGAAACGGAGGGGCCTCGATTCACTACGAAGCATCCTCTCGCTGCGTCCAGGTGTACGAGGGTCTTTACAGTGAGGAACGGGGTGGAGAGGGACCAGGATGAGACAATAGACAACTCTAGGTCTGTTTGATCCCTCCGGGCCCTTTTCTCCTCCCTCCCTCCTTCCCTGTGGAAACCAGACAGCGCCCTGAGCAGTAGTATCTGCTCATTCTGTCCTTCTGGGCTGAGGACTGGAGGGGAGGGGAGGGGAGTGGTTTGCACACACCTTAGGACTGAAGAAGTTTGGAGAAGCTGCTTGTCTAAAGAAGAATCTCTTTTTTGCTCCAATGCTAGGGATTGAACCCAGCACTGCCTGTGTGCTAGGAATGTGCTCTACCACGGAGCTAAATCTCCAGCCCTGAAAGTGAAGTTCCATTTTTGCCTTGTCAGTCATAGTGCCCGCTTCAGGGCCAGCCACAGAAGAGGTTTCCCCTCTTAAACCCAAGGGAATTTTGCGACAGGCAACTGTAGGGGTATCTGCTTTCTGTATGCTTATAGAGGTGTCTCTTGAGTTCCAGTAGGAAGCACTGCTAGGTGCAAAGGATGTTGAGTCCCAGTTGTGTTTGCTACCAGGCTCACCAAGATGTGGGGATTCAAGTATCTGCTGCTTCCCTTTCCAAGACTACTATATCCAGGGTTCCTTTCCTGGGAGCTTAGCAAATTCCTCCTTGGCCCAAACAAATGGTGTAGATCTACAAGCGATCCTTGGCTCTTGTTTTTGTGAAGTGCAGTCTTATGCAAAATGGGAACTGGGGCTAAACTGGTTTGTTTGCGGCTCTTCGGAATTGGAATTGCCCTGTTTGTGTAGGCAGTTGCCTGACGGGCTTCTCCACCCTTTCCTGGAGGGGTCATTGTGTGAAGAGATGGGTGATTCACTGTTACGCTGATCCTTTCCCCCTCCTGGGGACAGGAACTGTAGGGGCTGGTGTTGGTACTCCTCCAAGTGCAGTGCCCCGCCCCCACCTTTGCTCACTTTTTCCAAACCGGACCCTGTGGGCCCCTCTGACCTTCTGCTAGCTACCTTCTGCCCTGTCACCTTCTCAATTCTGTGACTCAACAAGGTTGAAACAGTGCAGGATGCTGTAGCCAGATATGGCATCCTGCCGAATGCCATCTCCACCTCCCCAAAAAAGGGTATGGGGAGCTTGAGGGAGAAAGGCTGTTAGCTCTGAGGACTCCTAGCATCATCTGGTAGATATCTATTTGGACTGGCAAGGTAGCCTTGGAGGATGCTCTGGGAGCTTGCCGGGCCTGGTCAGGCTTTCCTGGAGGAGACTTAAGATCACTAAGGGCCATTCTGGTGGTGCTCTCCAGCCGGGGCAGGCACATGCATCTACCTGGATAGCTTGGTTCCCTTCAGTCTGGCAGTGATCAGCTGTGGAACACCTTAGTATTTTAACAGCTCATTTCACCTTGTTGGTGATGTCTTATTTACATCAACTGTGACGTGCACAAAGCCGGCATCTCTACATTCACCTTGTGCTTGAGGGAAATATGTAGAAGCCCAGCAAGGTTAGGGGACTTTGCTAAAGGCATATATTGTTAAACACTAGAATTGGGACTGGATCCTACCTCTCCCACTAGCACATTAATTAAGCACCTTGTACTGTACAACTCAGTCTGTCTGCTGGCCTCAGGACAATTGTTCTCTTGATGCTGGGTTGATTTTTAAAAAGCAGATTATATATTCTTATAAAGAAGACCATGACTTGGGGCTGAATAGACTGACGTTAGAGAGGCCTGGTCAGCCACTTACTGGTGCTCCCTCGCATGGGTTATCTGGATCACCCCAAGCCACCTGTCTCCCGTGTCAGGTGGGAGAGTGATGTTCACCCTGGAGGATGTTGCACTGATTAAATGGGGAACATACTGCCAAGTGCCAGCGCAGCACCTGGATCATAACAGTTCTCTTCCTTTGGGCTCCATTCACAAGGCTTCACCTGGCCGCATTCTCCTTACTGCTTTCTGGCTTGTCTATAGGTCTGTCTTGGAATTGTTTGTAGTTAGTAAGGATTCGGGTGTGTAGGATTAGTCAATCCCAGTTCTTCCGCTTACAGCTCTGTGTCCGTGAGTGAGTTTCTTAACTTTGTTGTGCTTCATTCTTACCTGCACAGAGGGAATAAGAAAGGTGCCTGCCTTGGAAAGTTAAAAATTAATTCTATATAAATGGCTTAGCACTGTACATGTCCTAAGTGCTTAGTAAATGTTGGCTGTTGTTAACTTGTTGCCGTGTGGGAACATCACAGACAGTAGTTTTTTTAAATGGAAAACTCCAGTGGCTTCACTTACTTTTAAGGTGTAAGAGATTCTGGTTTTGGTTTATTGTTTTTGTGCATGCGCTGAAATACTTTGGAGCAGGGGATTTTCCAAGTATCAAAAGAAGTATTGCTTTGGTTTCACTTCTTAATGGAGCTAAACATTATCTGAAAGACACTCTGGAATTCCCCAGGGACAACAAGCTTTCTTTCATAACCACAGCCGTTCACTTAAAACCCAGGAAGCCCGTCTCCTAAAGTAGTGAGTGCGTGGGTCAAAGCAGGAAATGAACAGCTTTGTAGCAGTGGATGTGTGAGCATATTTGAGGACGGGTGGCTGCCTCCAGCCAGCGTCAGAGCCATTGCCACTTTGAAACTGAGAGGGTTTGTGGTCATCTTGCTGTGGTTTCAGGCCCACGGCCACTGACCCTGTGCTGGGTGAGAGGTCCCATACCTCTTGATTTACTGCCTGTTTCTTCAGGTCACAGAAAGAATCTGATACAGTAGATACTTAATTTTTACTTAGTTATTTTTGTGGTACTGGGGATTGAACCTAGGGCCTTTGAACTGAGCTCTATTTTCCCAGCTTTGCTTTTGTTTGTTTGTTTTGCTGTAGAGTCACCAAGTTCCCCAAGCTAAGCTCCAACTTGGATCTCTGCATTGGCCTCCCACAATGCTATAGAGGTTTGTAGCACTGTACCTGGCTTCAATATTTAATTCTAAGAATAAAGGGAAAAGAAAGAAGGTCCTTGGATGATTTTGCTTTTATTACATTCTATTAGCGCATGTAAGTATTATATGATGATGTTGTTTTGGGAAGTTGGCACACGCGGTAAAAGGTTGCAGGTTTTTGGTTTTCATCAATGGAAAGATGGGGCCCAGGGCTGTGCATGTGCTAGGCAAGTGATCTGCTGCTGAGCTACACCTTGGGTCCCCCTCGACTGTTAAAAATAAAATTTGTTTTTTGTTTTTGTACCAGGACTCGAACTTAGGACCTCATGCTTGCCAGTCAGTCACTGCACCACTGAGCTATATCCCCTGCAAATGCTAATTTTCCTTTCCAGTCCTGCAATCAAATTCAGGACTTCGTGCCTGCCAGGCAGGTGCTGTGCCACTGAGCTGTATCTCTAACCCATTGTTTTTTGTTTTAAAATCAGAGATAACCTCTAATGCCTAGGCAGTTGGACAGAAGTGAAATTTTTCTCTCCAAATTCAGAGATGACTTGCCTGTTTTCAAGTCAGTTTTAATGCAAAAATAGTCTTATAATTACAAACATTGCAGTATAGCAGAGTTTCACAGTAGGGCTTTCTCTGTGCTTATGAAAGGACATTGTAAAGATGTACTTTCGGTGCTCATACAGGAAAAAATGGCATAAGTCACTGTTGCTGTGCCAGGGCTGCTATTACAAAATGCCACAGATCAGGTGACTTAAACAGAAATTTACTGTCTCACATTGAGCAGTGGGGCAAGAAATCTGAGATCAAGGTGTCAGCAGAGTTGGTTCCCTCAAGGACTTTGAGGGAGAATGTGTTCATACCAGTCTCCTGCTTATTGGTAGTTTGCCATCAGTCTTTTTGGCAATCTTTGGCTTCTGCTAATGTCACCCCAGTGCCCACCATCAGCTTCAAGGCTTCTCCATATGCTGTTTGCCTTGAAAAAACATCAGTCATAGTGGATAAGGGTCTGTCCTGTTTCTTTAATCCATCTAATTACATCTGTAGTGCTGGGGATATAGCTCAGTGGAATAACCGCTTGCCTAGCAAGCGCAGGATCCTGAGTTTGATCCCCAGTACCAAAACAAACAAACAAAAAAGAATAGCTACATCTGTAGTGACCCAGGTTCCAAATACATTTTGGAGTTAGGACTTCAAAACATATTAGTTTTGTGTTCTTATTCTTGTTTTTTTATATTTGAGACAAGGCCTTGTCATGTACTCCAGGCTGGCCTTAAACTTGGAGCACTCCTGCCTCAGCCTCCCAGGGTTCTGGAATTACAGATGTGTGCCATCACACCCTGCCAACATAGGAGTTTTTGAGGGACATATTTCAGCCCATAATACCATCATCCTTCTGTCACCTCTTGGGTTGTTCAGCTTGCTTAGGCTCCAGCCACTAAAAGCAGAGTCAGCTGTTTCTCAGAACAGTTGGTCCCTGTGTAGGACCTTTGGGGGCAGGACATGGTATATACTCACAAGGAAACTTGGGACGTTGCTATCTTGATGTGCAAACCTGGAATCTTAGTTCAAACTGTCCTTTTTTCCAGTCAGTTTTTCATGTCAATTGGTAGATTAGGGAGAAATTCTCTTTGTAGAGTCTCTTGAATAATTTTCTTCCTTTCCTTCCCCCTTGTTTCTGAGTTCAGACACCAGGGGAATTTACATGCAAAGCCCAGGCCTGACTCAAAGGCGGGTGCCAAGTGTGCTGGCCCTGCAGTGTGGCCCCTGGGTGCTCACAGCTCTAGCACTGACTGGACATGTGATCTGAAGCACAGTTCTCACCTCTCCTAGCCTTGGTTCCCTTACCTGTAAAAGGGTTGGTAAAAGAGAGTTGCAGACATATTAAATGACATACTTTAAGCCAAATTGGTACATAGGCTTGATACCTGGTAGGGTTTCCATGTTAGCTACTGTTAATAAGTCAGACAGGGCTCTGCAGTAGCCTCATAGACATTTGTGTTTGGGGAGCCTCTATAGCGCCCCCTAATGGAGCAATTGTGTCTGTGTTTCGTGGCTCCTGAAGTAGCCATTGTGCCACATCCTCACCCGCTTTTGTTGAGTTCAGTCCCACTAATCCTCCACCTACAGCCTACTTTCCAGCTAGAACTTTTCTCTCTTCTTTTTCCCCAAGCAACCTCACACTCCTTCTTAATCTGTTACCTTTGCCTAGAATGCCCTCCAGTCTGCCACAGTAAATTCTCAGACTGGCTGAATTATCAGTGCATCAACAGAACATTTCCTCTTCTTTCCCGAGCCCTGTTGCACCCTGTAACCTTTCTTCTGTAGGACTTGGCACCCTCTGCTTTGAACTGCACTGACTTGAGTGTGGAAACTGGGTTTCAATTTCAAACTGCAATGACACCAGAGGACAGGGCTAGGAGCAGAGGGCAGTGCTGCTGGCAGCTGCTGAGCACTTAACATCTATCTCTCTGCAGGGGCTTTGCAGGACTTCAGGGCTCCCATGACCTGAGTGTGTCCGTGGCCCTTCAAGGCCAGCATCCCACTGAGAAAGTAGGTCAGATCTAAACTCCTGACCATTTAATGCCAGTGACCTGAGTGGAGAGGGGCAGTGAAGCTCAGACTTTGAGGCTGACATTATGCCAAATCAGGTGGTGAACCATGGGATTGTTTAAAATTATAGAGCACATTAGTAACCTTACTCTTGCGGGAGTAGACCAGCTACACTGTTCTTAAGCCGAGTAAGCCGGTCTGCCCTACTTAGTGCAAAACTTCAAACTGAAAAGCTTCTATTCACAGCAGCCTTGGGATAGGAATAGTTCATTCTCAAAACGTGTTGTTGAACATCAGTGTTAATACTCACATACACTTCTCGATGCCAGATCTTGCTGAGGCACATTCCTGAGTTCTCGTTGACCACATTCCTGGTCAAGTTGCAGGTGATGGTTGACAGTCACGGCTTGGAGCAGACATGCATTCTTGAAGTTGGCAGGAACTGAGTTCCCATCTGTATCAGTAGGGCTTCTCCAGAAAAGGAATGAGTAGAATAAGTAAATATGTGTACACAGAGACTTATTTCAAGGAATTGGCAGACGTAGCTATAGAAGCTGACAGTCCAAACTCTGTAGGGCAGCCAAAAATCCTGGAAATCTGCAGGAGCTGAGGGCTTTTCTTACTTGGGGAAATCTAGCGTTCGCTTTTCATTTCTTGCAACAGGTTGGATAAAGTGCACCCAGATTAGAGGGTGGGGCTTGAATCTAGGGTCTCATTGAATTCCCCAGTCCTCTTGTTTCACCCTTCAGCACAGCTGAGATTTCAAACTTTGCCATTGTGCTGTCCCACCCAAATTCTCAAAAGTACATAAAATTTGATTGCAGGTGTTAACCACATCTACAAATGGCTCAACAGCAACCCCTGGGCTGGTGTTGAGTGGAGTAGCTTGGTACTTACTGTAGGGTAATTACAGTGACAGGTAAAATCAACCATCTGAACCTCATCTCCTCTAGAGCAGCCTCTGAACTTCTTGGTTCTCAAATGCATTGAAGAGGAAAATTGACACCCTTTTTGGAGCATTCCTGAGAGAACAGAATGACAACATGTTAAAGGGCTAGCGTATTAATAGGTGCCCAGTGTGTGATCTGCTGTGACTGCTTAGCTCCAGGTCAGATCTCCAGGAAACCTGTATCCTCTGCAGGAAGTTGCCAGTGACTGCCCAGTCATTCAGGAACCTGCTGGGGTTTAAAAGGAACCCTTCCTTCCCCAAGGGGGAAATCAAATGGACCGGTTAGATGAACTGAGGCTGTCTTGTGCTGGGATAAGACTTGTCGCAGAGGCCGAACCCCAGAGGCAGATGGGAGTTAGGCTCCCCTGAAGCCTGACGCGGGAAGGAATTCTCAGCCTGTGTTCAGTACTTCTCCAGGGTGACCAGTGCCTTCAGCAGTCACCCACGATGCTTGCTGACATTCGGATTGCGACCCACCCAGACTTACTGAATCAGAGTCTCCATCCTCCAGGTTGTTGTGCCATCTCAGGCTTGAGGGTCCCTTGGCTAAAGCCCTTTTGTCAGTTTAAAGCCCAGGCTGCCTGAAGGACTGGGCCACAAGGACTTGCTTGGTAACAAGGCCAGGGCTTACCAAATGTTTTAAAGCCAAAGCCCAGGTTTTCCAGGTCTTTTTATTATTTCCTCAGTGTTTCAAAGAACATCTCTGGATGGTGTTGGGGCGTGGAGAACTAGCTTGTAAAGAAAAAGTATTAATAATGAATACAGAACTGTCTTGCAAATAAATGTTGTTTAAAACTCATGCGTAAGTTCTAGAAGAGGCAAGGCTAAGGTAAAAATAGCAGCACAGGAGGGAATTTTCTGAAGTGTTCTGTATTGTGGACGGAGCATGAGTTGCATGTGCACCTCTGTTGGCCAAACTGTACAGCTAAGGTACACCTGCATCTGTGCATGTGTAAGTTGTAAGTCTTACCCTAAGACTTTGAAGAATAATTGAATAGGACGGGATGGAATTACTGATGGAATAAGAATGTTGGATTGGCCCAGGATGGTGGCACATGCCTATCACCTCAGCACTTTGAAAGACTGAGGCAGGAGGATCACAGGTTCAAGCCTAGCCTGGGCAACTTAGTGACTAGACTTTGTCTCAGACTTTAAAAGGGCTGGGGTATGTTGCTCAGTGTGAATTGTCTGGGTTCAACTCCAAGTACTGGGGGAAAAAAGTTAAAGAATTATTGAAACTGGGTGATGGGGACATGGAGAAATTGAATGTATTATTCTGTGTTTGAAATTTTCTATAATTAAGAAACTATAAAGGCATCATATATTTTGTGGACTAGCAGGCCTGTCTGACCTGCTGGGGTACGCAAACATTAAAGGAGATGATGAATGACTCCCCACCCCCAGCCTGGAACACTCGGGAGGGGTTGTTTGCCAGAGGCAGCCTCATTTAAAATTAGAGCCTGTGGGTTGGAGCTCCTGTCAGGTATGGAGGGTTCTGTTTGGAGACATTGTGGTTTCCATACCTCGCCTCGCCTGGTGAAGTAGCTTAGCTTCAGCTACCTGGACGATGTTGCCCAAGTTTTTACTGTCTCCCTGCCTCTGCTCTGGGACTTTCAGATGTAAGTTTGGTTGATCTCGCATATTACCGTGAAAATTTCAAAAGTGGAGAGAATAGGTACGGAGATAACGAACCCTTGTCCCCATCGTCCGTCTTTGACAGCTCCTGTCTGTCTGTCTGTCTGTCTGTCTCTCTCTCTCTCTCTCACACACACACAAACACACACACCTGTTTTTCTTTTGTTTCTTTTTCCAGGGCTGGGCCTGGAACCTGGGGCCTCTTGCTACTTACTAGGCAAGTGCTCTACCACAGAACCGCATTGCCAGCCCCGCTGTTACTGGGAAAGAAACATCACATCTTCTCTGCTGATCCTTGTGCCCACTCTTTGCAGAAACTTAGGGGGAAAAGTAGAGCTTTGGTCCTTTCCTCACTCTTCTCTCTACCTTCATTGGCTCAAAACCCTATGAATACATTTATGTTGCAGTGTGTATCTCTGAGTTGCAAGGACTCTTGTAAACATAACCGCGGTGCACACCTGGGAGAAATTAATGAGAATTATTTCGTATCACCAAAGGTCCTGTCACAGGTTATCTCATGAATAGTCTTTGATGGTTTGTTTGAACCCACACCTTGCATTTTCGTTAGCTGTTTTAGCATAATAAAAGCAGTATTCAAACAGGAGCTTCATTTGTATGTAGCATCAGCTGTTGGAACCTGTGAAGCAACAAGCAGGTAGGAGTCAGTGTAGGTGACACTGGCTGCAGTGGCTTCTCAGCCATGTGGACAGGAGCAGACAGGTGCGGGGAGAGCCTGAATAACAAGAAATGGCCGGACCTCTCTTTTGCCCATCCTGCAGTTCTGCTCCAGCCTCGCCTCTAGCTGGCTTCCAGCCAGTCTGGCAGCCCCAGAATCCTCAGGGCTTAGCTCCTGGGGACACACGCGAATCTGCAGGGGCAAGCAAGAACGAGTACTGGGGCTAAGAGCTGGCTCTGAAATAAAAGTACCTGCGACCAGATCCTGGTCCTGTCACTCGCTGGGTGTGGGAGTTAAGGTGGGTAATTTAACTTCCTTCTGCCTCAGTTTGCTCTTCTGTAAGAGGGATAACCATACATACTTTGCAAGGATGTTGAACAGCTTAAATGAGATAATGTCGGTGGTGCCAGACCCAGGGTGCGTGCTCAATAAACACGAGCTGTAATTATTATAAACTGCCATTAAAAACCACCCAGGCCAAACAAGACACAGCCTCTCTTTGTCTGGCTCCTTGGATCTCCCAGACCTGCCGACTCCAGCCCACAGACAGCCTCACAGTGCAGTGGCCCTCACTCACAGGCACCACACTGTGCTTTGTCTTTGAAGGTTCACCCAACTCTTCAGGTCAAAGCAGGTCTCAGTTCTCCTCCCCAGAATGAGTAAGGTAAAGGCCAGGGAGGCTGGCGCTGGTACTGCTCACAGAGGGTGCCCTCAGGGGCGAGGTCTCCACCCATTCCTGGGGGCGCAGGGCAGTGTAATGAGCACATGTTGCCTGTGGACAAGGCCTTCTGAGACTTCGCAGGGGGAGGAAAAGCAGCTTTGGTCCTTTCTCCTCCTTCCCACACATTCCCTTTACTGGTAGAGAAAACCTTCACCAAGTCTTTCTGCCCTGCTCCCTACGTGGATGGCAAGGGTGAATGACAGGAGGGCAGGTGGTGCAGGTTTAGAGTCCTGTAGGGTGGAAGAGCCCCAAACAATTGCTGTTTAGCTAGAGAACACTTAGGACCGTGAGGTTCTAGACAAGGGAGAACCCAATTTGGGTTAAAGGACCCAAACTGAGGGTTGCAGCCCCTTTCTGAGGACATGGTGGTCATTTCCCAGCAGAGAGTCATGGCGGTGGGGGAAGGTTTGTCCCTGCAGGTCACTGGGGTTCAGATAACATGCTCCTGCCTTTTGGTCACTGTGGTGGCCTGTGAAGTGTGGACACTTTATTTTTTAAATTGGATCCTAGCCTCACAAGGGTAAAGATCACTTACATAAAATAAAAAGTAACTTGATGGGCTTAACCCATGTGTTTAGGTTAAAAGCCTGGACCATACACCTTCCCATCTATACAACAGCACTTCCCACAAAACACACCCTTTTATCTCAGCTTCTGCCCTGGAGCTGACAAAAACAGAAGGGGGGGGCAGCCTGCTATCACTTTTTCTTCAAAGTCTGAGTCGGCAGCAGTTAGTCATTAATTGTAGGTTAGAATAAAAAAGAATAGAAAGGAATAGTAGTTACTATTTATAAAGCATCTTAAAATAGATGAAGGGGCTTTTTTCTAACTAATTTAAAAAATTTGGATTAGATAATATCCACTCATTTCACAGTTGGGGAAATTGAGGATCAGAGAGCTTTAGCAACTGGCCCACGTTTACACAGCCACTGGGGTAGAATAGGTCTTTTTATGTAGTAGGTTTGGAGTTGAGCCCTCCTGGCCACCAAGCTATTTGAAGCTTTGCCAGCTACAAATTATATTTTAAATGCCACAGGCCTTTTTCTCTTTGTCAGTGTCATCATAGTGAATCTTTCACCCCTTTCTGCCTTAATATTCTGGTCTTCTGCCCGCCCTCCCCTCCCAAGACAGAATTGCTGTCCCAGGTGGGTTCCCTAGGTCTCAGCCACTTTGTCAACATTGAAACGACAAATGCCCACAGGCAGCAGAGCATAAGGTCCCACTCCAGCTGCATGTTTACTCGCCTTGGCTCCTTCAACTGTGCATCTCTTGAGAATATCGAGCAGAAAATTCTCTCAGAATCTGTCCCCCCTCCAGTCTGGAGCCGCCACTACCATCCTCAGACTCACTGTATACTTCAGCATCTGTAGGACTGCACCTGCTAGGACTGCAGTTTTAGCCTTTTAATTATTAAATACTGGTGAAGGAACCCAGGATGGGTGGATGAGAGGAAATGGGTGTGCTTGGATACCACTGACAACAGTATAACTGGAACAGCCCTTTTGACCTATCCCATGAAAGAAGTCAAAAAAGTCATCGGGATAGTTTCTTTTTAAAAATAAACATAAGCTAGGTGTATTGGCACATGCCTGTAACCCCAGCACTCTGGAGGCCGAGACAGAACTATCACCACAAATTAGAGGCCAGCCTGGGATACATAGTCCAAGGCCAACCTGAACTACATAGTGAGACCTTGCCTCAAAAAAATGGGTGGCAGGGAGATAAGGCACATCAAATTCCTGGTCTAGAAAGAATTTGGGGGGAATTCTTTTAGACATCCTGAGAATAAGGAATTCTGATGTTACATAAGCCTCTTAAATTCTTTTTCAAAAGCTGCATGAGAAAAATACTGAGACCTACAAATATTAAAACTGCAAAACTGGACATAGTAGTATAGGCCTGTGATCCTAGCACTCTGGGAAGCTGAGGCAGGAAGATCACAAATTCAAGTCCAGCCTGGGCAATTTGGCAATTGAGCAAGACCCTGTCTCAAAATAAAAAGTGAAACAAAGGTGTGGGAATGTAGCCCAATGCAAAGGCACTGGGTTCAATCCCCAATACAAGGAGGGAGAACAGTCTCTCTTAAGAAATATTCATGCAAAATAATAAATTACCAGCCAGACATAGAATAAAGATGCCGGGAGCATTGTTTGTATTAGTAGCTCACTGATGTATAACAGATCGTCCCAAAACTTCATGGCTTAATTCTCAGACATTAGCTTACTATCTGCTCTGTCCGAGAGCAGCTGAGCTGGGTGGTTGTGTTCGGCACTTCATGAGGGCGCAGCTGGGGTGTTGCTTGGGTGGCTGCGTTGGGCTGGGGCTGGCTGGCAGGCTACAGCTCCTAGCTACATGGCCTCTCCATGGCGCTGCTTGACTGCCCTTTGACCTGTGCGAGTGATCCGATGCAGGCCCAGCAGGAAGCCTGGGGCTGTTCCCTCACTTTTACCTTTGTTGTGCTTGTTAGGGTCAATTCACCAAGTCTAGCCCCCACCCAGGTGGAGAGGAATTACGCTCTAGCTCATGAAGAAAGTATCAAATAATTTGTAAACATTTTTACATCAATGGATACTCAGTATCATTTCTGTTTTTTATTTTACCTTTTCAAGATAGTCTGGCTATGCAGTTGAGGCTGCCCTCAAACTCACCTTGGGGTGATCCTCCGTGTTGGGGTTACCAGATTACAGGGGTGTGTTGCCACCACCCCAGCTCTCCATTTTTATTTTTAAAAATACTCTTCAAAGCTAAGAATTAGATGGGTCTTCCTCCTATCACATGCTGAAATATATTCTTGAACCTAGTGAGTTCTTACATGGAAGAATAGACGTGAGGATTGCTAGAAGGCTGATCCACCGCCTATTCTTAGTTGAACCCTGTGGAGATCATAAGTCAGGTGTCACCCCTGCCTATTTAAAAAGAGTTTGTATCTTTCAGATCAGTGGCAAACTCCAAAGGATTAAAAGACATCTTTACTCCCTTTCTGTTTCCATAAAGCCATGAAGTGGTTTTTTTCTTTCAAAATCAGTCTTTGAGCTGGTGCTTTGGAATCCATTGTCTGTTGCCTTCGAAAGGACTGTGCTTTGCAGTTCCCTTTTCTCCATCATTTCCTTGTGAAGATGCTGTAGCATCTCTTCAAGACAAAACGGAACAAAAACCATGGCCCTGACTCCTGTCTCCACTTCTTTAACCAAAATTCTTTATTGGGATCGAAGCCAGAGCCTCTTGCCTGAGCTATCTGCCCAGCCGTTTGTTTGTGAGACGGGTCTTTCACTCAGTTGCCCAGGCTGGGCTCAAATTTGTGACCCTCCTGCCTTGGCCTCCCAGAGGAGTTAAGGTGTGTGCCACCATGGCTGGACAGCTTTCCTTGTTCAGCACTGTATCATTTGGCTTTTTCCCTATTAGTTGAAGGCCACCAACAGCCAGATCCAAAGGATAGTTTTCCGTGCTTGTGCTGTACCATTGCCAAGCAGTATTTCAGCTCAGTGCACGACTCCTCTCTTCTTGACAACATGGACCCTTGTTTCTCACAGCTTGTCCCTCCCAGTCTGCTCTGCTGGCTTCTCTGCCTGTCCTCTGGCTGCTTCACACTCTGTGCTAAGCCCCCTCCTCACCTCGGTACTCTTGCCAGAAATCTCATCTGTTCCTGTGACTTCTACCCCCGTTTTGGTGTTCGCAGTTTATCTGCCTGTAGTTGAGATGTTTGCACAAACTTGCAGATTCTCTCACTGTTGTAATTGGTATTTCTACCTCACCTTTCACTTTTTACCCTTGATACTGAATATTGAACCCAGGGCTTTCCCATATCTCTAACCCATTTGAAGTTTTTTATTTTGAGACAGGGCACACTTAGGCCTTATACTTGAGATCTTGCTGCCTCAGCCTCCCAGCATGCTGGAATTACAGGCATCCCCCACTGTGCTCACCTGACTTTTCACATCTTTAACACAATCACAGCGGGACCATAATTCATAATGTCTCACTGCCAGATAGCTGTGAACCACCAGTGGTACGTACATAACTGTCCCGTTGGGTGACATGGCACATGCCACCTATTGGGACAGTCATGCATATACTAGTGGTTCAGAGCTGGCAAGAACATGTTAAATTTAATATATCCAACATTAGGCAAAACTCTGCTTCCCTTTCACCTGTTCTCCCTATGATTATCCCTTGTCACTCAAGTCAAAAATCTAGGAATCATTTTTAATTATTCCTTCTGCTTCCCCTATTTCTAGTTCATTGGACAGACCCAGTGTTATGGTTTGTGTCTTAGGTGTCCCCCCAAAGCCTCATGCAGTCATGGGGTCAGGCTTTTTGGGCGGTCGCTGAATCTAGAGTGTGTGACTGATTCACAGCGCAGTGCTGGGGTTAAGGGTGCTGGGATTAAGGCTGGGTGATTACTGAATCAGCCCCCTGATTGGGTTGGCCCTGCCCTAATCCCAGCGGTCTGGATAAGATACAAGGGGCAGAAGGAGGCTTGTTCTGCCCTTCTCCTGTTGCTTTCATTCCCCATGTCCCACTGCCTAACTGTAGAGGGTAACTTCCACAGACAGGAGGGCCATTACGCCACCAAAGAGAACCCAAGTCCTGCGTCCCTCGCTACGAGGCAGCATTTTGATTTGAAAAACTGGAATTCTCATATTGGGACTTGAATGAATGTTCAAGAAACTAGCTTAGTTCCAAGAAAATGTAAAGACCCCTAATTTTTCTGAATGATACTAGTTATCATAGCAATTGACCAAAAAAAAAAAAAAACAAATAGGGAAAGAAAATTACATTTTGGTCTTCCCAGGTAGATTCTAAAGAACAGCAAATAATTAGGTGAATAAATGCAATTTTAAGATTAAAAAATTATATTATGGGAATAGGGAAACATGAATATTCTGTTAGGATATCACCTATGCTTGGATGCATTTGTCTCTCTTGTGCAAAGCAAACCCTTTCACTTCCTGTAACTTGCAATTGTTTTATTCACTTGTATCTTCCTACTCCTCCTTTTATTCAGTTGTATCCTTTCTCTTCCTGAATAATAGTCTAAGTGGATTTTTTGCAGCGGTTGTATCCGTAGCATCTAGTGTGTTACATATACTCAGTTAAGAAATAATTGACTGCACCTTAAGTAAAGGAATTGCACCCAAAAAATACTCAACATGGCCTCCTTATTAGTGAGACATTAAAAGGATTTTTCACGTTGTAGAAACATAGCCAAAGAAATTAGACAGGAAAATGTTGGAAAGGAAACAGTGACAATTATTACACCTTTGGGGAAAATATAAATTAGCAGCTTAATGGAAGAATAATTCTTTCAGGTCAACTCTTTACTGTTAGCTTTGCCAAAGTGAGTTTGCTATGTAGAGAATTCTATTTTAGGGTAATGTATCTTGAGTATAATTTTAAACATGAAAATATTATAAGAGTGCAAAAACAGTACGTACATCTTTTAACAAGATCTACCTGTGGTTTACATTTTCCCATTTGACTTCTCTGTATTAGTAATGATTATATGATATTGCATATGTACAAATGCTACATACATATTTTTTTGAAACAGTAAAGTCATCATATCCCCCAATACCAAGAAACTTTGGTGTCTTTTTTTTTTTTTTTTTTTTTTGAGACAGAGTTTCACTATGCAATTTAGGTTGGCCTTGAACTCACTTTGTAGCCTATGCTGGCCTCAAACTTGCAACAGTCCTCCTGCCTTGGCCTCCAAGTGCTACAATTACAGGCAACAGGTGTGCACCACCACACCCAGCCTTTTCTAAGAGCAGTTTCTTTTCCATAGTCAGTTATCAAAATCAGGAAATTTAACATGAGCTAAGACTATAATCTACTGTCCACGTTCAAAATCTGTCTGATGCCCCAGCAATGAGCTTTAACAGTTACTTTTTGTTGAGTCAGCATCTAACCTGAGATCACAAAGTGCGTGTAGTCACCACATCTCTTTAGTTATCTTTAATCTAGAAATGTTCTTCAGCATATCTGCATGTCTTATTGACGGATTTGATCACTTGGGTGAGGTGCTGCCTGCCGATTCTTCCCCTAGTGTTATTTTTCTTTCTGTAACTAACAAGTAACCTGCTGTGAAACTTTGACTATTTAAATCTTATTTTCCCTCCTTAGTTGTTTTTGTGTCCATTGATGATTTTGTAACTCTACCATTGTCCTTCTGTATTTAGTAGTTGTACTACACTGTAAGGAAGAGATTTTCTTTTTCCCTAATATGCTTGCTTGCTTATATTCCAGTGGACTTACTCTTTTATTCTTTACTCTGTGTTACAATCTATCATTATATAATAGGATTTTCAACCAATTTTGGCTTTTTGCAGTGTGTTTTCTGGGTCACATAGTTCCTCTGCCTTCAATCTCTCTTAGTTTCTCAGGCCATCTTAGATACCTTTGTTAACAATCTATCTCAACGTTCCCCTACCGCCCGACCTTCTTAGACTAATGTTTTCATGATTATTTTGCATATGGGCTTCATTTAGTCCTCTACTGACCGTTTGTTTTGTAGGTAACAGTCTCATGTTTATATGATGGATTAACTAAGGGGATCTTGCTTTGGGCTCCTAAAACAGATCATGTGATTTAGATTTGGAGTTCCTCTATTCACCAGCTGTAGTAGAATTAGTAAACAGAGTTGTCTGCCTCAGGAATCCAGATTTTTAAATTTGATAATCTTCAGGTTTAACAAAAGACATCTTGTCCGAGCAAAAGATGAGAGCGGTAAAAAGAGTGTCAGCCAGTCTCTGCTCCTCCCAATTTTTTTGTTTGTTTGTTTAGTTTTTTTATTTTTTGAGACAGGGTTTCACCATGTAGTTGAGGCTGGCCTCCAACTCACAGGGATACTTCTGCCTCAGCCTCTCCAGTGCTGGGATTACAGGCGTGCACCACCACGCCCCTCAGACCTTTGTATATTTTTGGTCCCTCCCCTAAATTTCACTAGGAATCACATTGTAATTGCAGGAAAGAGCCAGCCATCAGAAATAGAACCCCAACCAGTCATGCTGTATCTAAAAGTTCAGCTATTCAAGAGATGTCTGTTAAGGCTCTATGATGAATGTGTCCTTGTTCTGGGAACAGACAACAAACAAATATGTAGAATAATGTATCCACTGCTGTTAAGTAAAATGGAAAACAATAAAACAAGATTTGGGAGATAGATGTTAGGGAAGTGCTTTTTAAAATTTATTGATTTGAGACAGGTTCTTACTATGTAGCCAGGCTGGCCTCAAATTTGAAATCTTCCTGCCTCAACCTCCCAAATTTTATGCTACCGCTGCTGGCTGAGATGCTTCTTTTTAAATGAAAGTGGTTAAGAAAGAGAAATGAAGTGGTCATTATCAGGCAGTATCTGAAGAGGGAGCTAAAGCAAGCCACAAGGAGGAGAGGGTTGGAGGCAGAGAGAGCTTCATAGGTAAAGGAACAGCCCTCCAACCCAAGACTGCAGGGTGGGGCAGTGCCTGGGGAGTCCCAGTCTTGGGGCTTTGCTGTATTTAGAGATTGGAGGAAGAATTAACAAAGCAGGAAGCCCTTGGTGACCTAAGAAAAGAAAGAGGGAGGTACTTGGATATCAGCTGAAGAAGCTGTTTCCAGAAGGAGGCAGTATCTAAGTCAGACTTTGCTGATGAGTTAGATGAGGGCGGAAACTCAGATTTGGGAAGCATTTCAGTGGAGTGTGGGGACTCCAAATAGGTTTCAGGGAGAATATATTGAATCCACATAACTCTGGAGGATTTTGTTCCAAATGGGAGCAGAAAAGTGGGATAGATTTAAAGAGTAGTCAGTATGGGGACAAAAGGAGAGGTTTTTACAGTTGGGAGGGATTAGTGGACATTCGGAGGCTGGCCGGAGTTCCCAGCAGATAGGGATCAGTTGTCAGTGCCAAAGCTGAGAGTAGCAGGTGCACAGGTGCAGTGTGGTGCCTGTGGAGAAATGACCTGCGCTGGGAACAGGGATGGTAACCCCGGGTCAGGAGGGAAGGCAGAGCATGCTAGAGTGAAGTGCAGCTGGCCAGTTAGCGTGTGGCATTTGTAGATCTCCATTTCTTTGACTTTTACCTTTTTTTTAGGATAAACCTCTTTTGGGGGTGCTATCCTTGAGTTAGTAACATCTATGCCAAAAAAGTACATATACACTTTCCCTGATTGTAAAAGGAATGTTTATGTATTTATTGTAAAATGCTCAACCAGTTACAAACACCTACTGAGTGAAGTGTCAACTCTTCCCTAGCCTGTCCCTAACCCATCCGATGGCCTTCCAAAGAGAACCACAGTTACTAGTTTATAAAACACTTCCCAGGTTTCTCTACATATCTTTATATTTGACCAGTATTTCCTTCCAACTTAACTGTATGATCTGGTTTCCACAGAGAACTAAATAAAAACTGCCAGTTGGCAACGATTTCCAAACATTTTAAATCCAAAGGCTCACTAAATGCATGTAGTTTGAATTATGCAGATTAGAACAAAATGAATACTGTCTGAGAATGAAGACTTAAGGAGGATAGGGCATGAGCCTGACCCTTTATTTCCAAATGAAATGTTCCTTTGCTTCTGAAGTAATGAAATGTGTAGGTCTTAGGTTTTGACTTCTGGGTTTTCATGGTCACTAAACAGTAACTGCAGTGCTATTTTATAGACTATTTGATGAGATACGGATTTCTAGTAAGTATATTCTTGGATGCTTTTATAGGAGAAAGAGGTACAAAGAGAAAAGTGTGAATCAGTGACTCGCAGTTCCCGGCAGGAGGAGAATGAAGAAACGGCATCAGCTCAGGAGAAGTCACTACAGCAGCAGAATAATGTAAATGGAAACACTGCAGCAGCTAAACCTGACCGAGAAGTAGCAGAGACCGCTGAATCTAGAAATGAGGTAAGTACTGTACGCAGAACCCAGCCTTGTCATTTAGCTTTCACGCAGATTTTGTGGCGTTGACAGAGTATGTTGAGAATTTTCTGTGTAAACGTGCTGTTAGTAGCAAATTTGACAAAGGAGAAAAAATTATATAAAATCAAATGAGAGTAGTAATTGGACTTATAAAAGAATCAACAATTGTTTTCTCTGGTTGAACTCTCCAAGATTTTGTGAACTCTCAAGATTTTTTTTTCCTCCAGGAACTTGCCAGCAGGTTTTCCTAGTTGTGCTTGCCAAGATAAGAGATAAAGAGATGACTAGCATTCTGAACCCAAGAATCCTTAGGCAGCTACCTGAGAAGCAAACAGCTGGTCAGGTCCAGGAGAGCAAGCTTGGGCTCAGATCATTCAGTCTGCCGTGGCCGTGGGCCAAGCCAAACCACTAGCCTCCAGGAGCCCATTTTGTGTCTCTGGCCTCTGCTGAGGGCCAGCCCAGTGGAACACATCCTTAGCTCCTTGTTGTCTAAGCATCCTTTTTAGCCCAGAGAAGCAGAATAGAAAGATGAACTCCAGGAGCCAGGCTGAATGGGTGGGTTCTTCCTAAGCCTGTTTGTTCCCCTCTTTCACATGGACCATACTGTGGTTTGTTTCTAGTCAGCCCTACTGAGGTTTTGCTCACAAGCCTGGCACACGGGTGCCCTAGAACAGGACCAGAGGTTCTAGCACATGACACTTGGCGTTTAACCACATGATATTTTCGCCTGCAAGGAGCAGCCTTACAGGCCCTGCCCTCGCAGTTCTCTTTGTCATGACCTATTTCAGCACCGTCGCCACCACAGAAGGTAGATTTTGGGCTAAACCTTGACCACCATGGAGAACAGAGAACGTCATGCCTAGGCCCTTCTCAGACTGCCCATCACCACTGTAGTCTACTGTGTAACATGAAAGCAAACATGAGTTTATGGAGTAAAATCAGAAACAGCTTTGTGCTCTTTGCCTACTCACTATTTTGCCCCTTCCAGCATGTTCTAACCTGTTCTAAGGGAACATGTTCTTTCCTGGGCCCTGGGTGACATCTAGGGCAGGCCCCATGACCTCTAGAAACTCAGATTAGAAATCCCTCAGTCATCCTAGTGCAACTGACAAGGATACTCCAGTGGAATTCTTTTTTTGTGGTAGTGAGGATTGAACTCAGGGCCTTGCGCATGTAGGCAAACACTACAGAGCTCCATCCCCAGCCCTTCCAGTGTAATTCTAAAAAGCTTAAAACTGACTAAAATTCAGCTGCTTCCCATCTCATCTGCTGCACTCACAAGACTGAGTACTGTGTGGAGCTACCCGTTTCCCTAGTTGGTCTTTCTCTGCAGGTTAGGCTGTCTTTTCTGAGCCTGGAAGTATTGGTTGTAAGAACTCAGGAAAGGTGTTACTTGATAGGAATCAATCCCAGGATTTTTCCCTTCTCTTGACTATAGGACATATTTAAAATTGTGTCAGGTATACAATTTCAGTTCAGAGAGCCACTTCCATTCTGTAGGTTCTTTTTACCCCTGACCTACTGTTGACAAGGACAAATGCATCCTTAGCCCCAGCTGATCCTTGAGGATTCCTGAGTATTTAGTGACATGCTTACCTCTCTAGGTCGCCCTCTCAACCATTTGGCCGCTGTCTAGCACATGGCCCTGGACCCACACTCTTCATGTTCATCAGTTTAGTCCCTTTGCTAACTACAGCCTTTGCTTGACCTTTCACCTCTTGCCTTCATGTTTCCCAGGGAAGTTACTTCGTCCTCAAACTACAGGAGCATACACCCAGTTTAAGTGGTCTCCTTTGAGACCCTTTTGCCATTTTCCAGGTGAGAGAGAACTCACCGTGTTTTCATTTCCCAACATCCCCAGCGTCAACCTTTCCATAACCTTCCATCTCAGCCTAGCATTTTACTTTAAAATGCAGAAGTATTTGGCACCTGTCTGTGCTCTTCCCCAGCTGGTACTTTCCCTGCTCTTGTAATTTATGTAGATTTTATTTGCTCGCCCTCACATACCAAATCAGTGCCTACTATCTGTCATATAAATACTGAAAGATTTTTCCTGAGTGCCTCACAGTTGCTTTTTATGAGGGAAAGGATGTTTTTACCAGTTTGTCACTTCTTTAACTCAGAATTGTATATAGTACCATATGCTATTGCTTAATTTTCTCCTTCGTATATGGTATATCTTTACATTTGCTCCCTCTTGGGCTTCCCAGAAGTGTTTTCTTTGCTTCTTTGAATTACCTGAGTTACTCATGCACTACTACACACTTAGTGGACAACACTTATTAAATATTCATGAGATGACAGATGAAAATTGTACCTTTCTGGAGAGGTTAAAATATAATTTGATATGAGAGACACCAAACTGAACAGAAGTTTCCAGAAACACATTAATCAAAGCAAGACATTAATGCCTTAGTTCTTAGTAGGCTCAGCTTCTCACTGTTACCTCCTTGTTCCCTGTGTTGTATCTGTTGTTTAGTTAGCGTTTACATACTGTCTTTGGTTTTGTTGTTGTTGGGTTTGTTTGTTTGTTTGTTTGCTTATTTATTTATTTTTGGTACTGGGAATCAAACTCAGGACCTTGTGCTGAGCTATATTCCCAGCCCTACATACTATATTTGTATACTGCAAACTACACATTACATATAGTAGCTTTGATATTTTTGCTGGCCCTTTTGTTAAGCTACTACTTAGTAGATGCTTTCAGTTTGTTAAAGAAAACAAATGCAATGTTAGATCATTTAATCACTGGCATTGCTATTCTATTTTTCTAGATCCTATATATAGTCTATACTTAGATTGTAGCCAGTTAATGAATACATTAACTGTAAGGCCAAGTAGTCTGAAGAAATTTTCTTTTCACTAAGAAAAATAGAGCTTCATGGTTTCACATGTGAAGCTCTCCTGTAAAACTAAATGTGTATCTACCACATCCTTTGAATATACTTAGTGGCCTCTGTTTAAAATGTAATCGACTCTTGACCTACAGTTGAACTTATGTTCCTATTTTATATGAAAATTGGTAAGGATTACAAAGTGCTTACTTAATTTCTTAGTAATCGAAATCAAAGTGACAGTGTAGTGCAACTCAGCCTATTTTTTTGTTTTGGCAGTACCAGGCTGCACCCCAACACTACCCTTTTCGAGATGAGGTCTCTTTAAGTTACACAGGCTCAAGCTTGGGATCTTCTTGCCTCAACCTAAATGCTATCATTACAGGTGTGTGCCACTCTGCTGGGCTGTTTTGTTTTTGGTTTTGGTTTTTTTTTTTTCCCAGTCTTTGAGCAAGGTCTTGTTATGAAGCTCAGGCTGGCCTTGAGCTCACTTCATAGCCTGGGCTGGTCTTGAAGTTGCAACGATCCTCCTGCCTCAGCCTGCTGAGTGCTGGGATTATAGGTGTGCACCACCACACCCAGCTGGTTAACTTTTGAAATAGTTCAGTTGTCAATGTTTATGTAAGATCACTCCTGCTGAAGGAAAAGATGAAATAACAAAAACCCCCAAGCAATTAGATATTAAAATGGCCAAGTTCTGTAAAACCAAGTATCTCAGAATTGTTCTGTGTATAGTAGTGGACAGGAAAACTTGTCACCTACTCTCTGCAGACAGAACGCTTTCCAACTAAAATAGTCAAATACATAGATGGGGCACCCTGATGAAATTCTGAAGAGAGTTGAAGGGACTGAGGCTAGGACAGGTTTCTGAAGCTATTACCAACCACCATTTGTACAGAAGAAAATGTGAAGAAAAACAACTCAGCAAGCGCTAGAATTGATCCTTCAATAGAAATGTGGTCTTTTTAGGGAATTGCTGTCTTCATCCTCCTATCTGGGCTGTAGAGCCTGGTGGATAGGGCTTAACCACTTAGCCTTCCATTTCTTGGGCACTGAAGGAAAAAGCAAAAAAATTATACACATCTTAGACTAGATCTAAATTCATTCAAGCAAAATGGCCCTCATATCCATAGTTCCATGTTTTAATTAAGGCTTCTTTTTCAGCAGATAAGGCCATTTATCCACTTACTAGCTTGTTTTTGCAGAAATCCATTAAACTTTTGATGATCTTTTTCATTCTCATTTGTGACCATCGGCAAAGTTTGGTCAGTAGTAGGTCAAAGACTGAGCCCAAGTTTAGGACCATTAACAGAGTGGAATGCTTCTGAAAATTAAGAAGGACTCATTTTAAACAGTAATCCAATTGGCCAGTTAGTTTATTGTATACTCATGTTTAATTTCCCAGTTAAATAAGAGCAAAAGAAGAAATCTTACCCACCCATTTAGCTTGAACTTAATAGTCCTGTAGCATGCACAGACACAGCAAGTCTAATATATGAAAAACATGGCTTTCATGTAATATGAAAAACAAGAACCCAGGGTATTTGGCAGAAAAGACAATACATACACACGTGCACAAACACACACTCAACAGATCTGACTCAAAAGGAAACCCCAAAATAGGGGAGGGAGTGATATACACAACAATACCTCATTCAAGATTATAAATCCACAAAGATATGCACACACCAGAAATGTAGATGTTCTTAAATTAGCAGAACTGAGAAGGAATTCTGTAGATACAAAAAATAAAGGAATGCAAATCTAGAAATTATAAGGTGATTGGGTACTTTAGTCGAAGAGTTTCAAAGAGGAATTGGAACCAGATCATGGCAGACTGAGTTTAGTGGAAGAATACGAATGTCTCAGTCCTATGCCTGCGGGAATGTGGGCTTCCTACCTAAAATTCAGAATATTTTAAGGCTTTTACGTGCAGGAGATGTAGACTGGGACAACTCTCCACCTGTTAGAAATCATAAACTCAGGGAAGCCTCAAAACTAAATACAGGGTCTGGGTCTGAATCTATACTATGGTCACCATGAGGAATCTTGAGGCCAAGAATCTAAAATTTAGAAAGTGATATAAACATTGGTACTTGGGCAGAAAACTGTCAAGTGCTCTCAACAAACATGAGTCTAAAAAATTGGGACATTCAGATTAGCTATGATTCAACATGTGCAAAAAGAAAAAAATTCACAAATTATCTGAAAAGTATTCCAAAATTAGAGTTTAAATTGTTTAGAGAGAAAAATATTTATAAGGCAAAAACAGATATAGAACCAGGTGTGCTGACACGTGTGTAATCCTAACACTCAGGAGGCTGAGGCAGGAGGATTCCTAAGAGTTTGAGGCCAGCCTAGGCTACACAGTTAATTCCAGGTCAGCCTGAGCTACACAGTAAGACTCTGTCTCAATAACAAACAAAAATTCACGATAGTTGGAGCTGGTGACACACACTAATAAACCCTCCCACAATCTAGAAAGCTGAAATAGCAGCATCACAAGCTCAAACTCAGCTTTAGCAATTGAGCAACCTAGGCCCTGGATTCATTCATCTAATACTAGAAATACCATGATAAAATCCTGATAAGAAAAAAATGTAATCATTCTAATTAAAAATTCAGTAGAAGGGATGATCAGCAAATTTGATGTGACTAAAGAAAAGGGAAGCTGGGCATGGTGGTGCACATCTGAAATATCAGCACTTGAGAGACTGAGGCAGGAGGATTGCTAGGAGTTTGTGGCCAGTCTGGGCTACATAGCAAAAACCTATCTCAAAAAAAAAAAAAGACAAGGGGCAGGAGGCAGAAAAAGGAAAGCAAAAATATGAAAAACTTAAATTATTCTTAATAGGACTCCTAGAAGCAGAAACCAGAAAATGTGAGAAGGAACATTTAAAATAAGTATGGTTAAATCTTTCCAGAATTAAAATGGTCCTCAATTTAAAAGAGTATATTAAGAATTCCAGAGTAAATATGAACAAGTCAAATCCCAGACAATACAATGACAGCATCAGAAACTAAGAAAAAAATCTAAAATTACCCAAGGAAAAATGATCACTGATAGCAAACATTACTGATTTAAAATGCCCTAAGACAAGGTACTGAGGAAAACTCTTATTAAACTTTTTTATTTTTACCAGATAATCTATCATTTAAGCATGAAGTAATTAAAACTAAGTTTATATTCAGACCCTCTCCAAAGAAGTTAGTCCAACAAGTTAAACCCTGAAGGCAGGAATTGGATGAACCAACTAATGATGGGCAAGTTAATAAAGACATTTGGATAAATATAATTTTGTAGCCAGCAAGGAGGTGTGATTACCAATGGACAAAATAAAGTGGAATTAAAAATAGTAACCAGACATTATATGACATTGGTTAAAGCAAAAAACAGTGGAGTTTGGAGTTAAAGATCATGATTTAAGAAAGGTATTTTTTACTCTATTATAAATGTGTATGAAAACACGAAGAGGAGTATGAAGATGGAACGTAAAACTGAGGAATGAAATACGGATAAATTATCCACTATGTAGAGACCTAGTCTTTGAAGTCTCAGGCAACCATTTGTTGTCTGAAGAATGATGTACTTTTGTTTTCCTACAGAGACATCTAAATGGGACAACAGATACGTCTTTCTCCCTGGAAGACTTATTTCAGCTTCTTTCATCACAGCCCGAATATTCTCTGGAGGTAATCGTGATCTTGACTTTTGTCCTTACAGAATTACAATCTGCAATGACCATTATGCGACTACAACCTGCTTACTTGGATGACACAACTGTTTAATATAAACACATAATGCAGCATTTAATATCCAGGGAGTTATTAAGCACACATGCCTTTCTTTTCTGGATTTTTTGAAACGGTCTTGCTATGCAGTTCAGGTTGGCTTTAAACTCATTCTGTAGCTAACTGGCCTTGAACCTGCAATCCTCTTGCCTCAGCCTCCAGTGTTTTGGAGATAAATATGTACATGGAAGCAAATATTTTTCTGATAGCATGTTATAGTTTATGATGCTTTAAAACAACCCCTCCACAGACTGCTTCACTAGTTTATCTGACCTACAATGGAGAATTCAGATTGTAACCGTTATATAGAGGAATTGACAACTGAGCCAGGCTGTATTAACTTTTTTTCATTCTTTTTCAGGGCATTTCATTGGAAGATACTTCATCTTTTCCAGGTAGTATCAGTGAGGGTATGAATTCTTCAGCACATAATGCAAACTTTACCCAGGCCATAAGTCATGATGTAAATCTTCACGAAGCCATGTTGCTGTGTCCCAACACCACATTTAGAAGAGACCCAATAGCAAGGACTTTACAAGCACAAGAACCGTTTCTGCAGTTGAACTCTCAAGTCCTTCCTGGTACTAATTTAACAGGATTTCATCCACCTGTTGACAATCAGATGAGGAATCTAACAAGCCAAGATCTTCTGTATGGCCTTGATGCAAACATATTGGATGAGATAAACTTAATGTCATTGGCCGTGGAAGGTGGTTTTGATCCAATGGAAGTTTCTCAATTTTTTGAAGAACCACCAGGTTCTGATTCTGGACTTACATTAAATTTGAGTCACAGGAACACATCCATCACCAAATGTAATTCTTCTTATTCTACGTGTAATGAAGGTGCTATAGGTTATGCTAGTGACCTTGAAAATCTTTCCCAGCGTGATTTAGAAGGGGCTGTTGGTGGCTATTGCCCACAACCCAGTAAACTCTGTCAGATAGATCATAGGCATGAATCTAATTTTCAAGATGATCTCCTATTCCAACATGTATGTCACAACCACACTTACCATTTACAGCCACCTATACCAGAACCCACTTCTCAATCTTTTTCAAGGCCCAGGAAATCACGGAACATGAACAGGTATTTCAGTGATACAAATAGAAACTTAAGCCGCGATGAATGGTGTGCTAAAGCTCTGCATATCCCTTTTTCTGTTGAAGAAATTGTCCACATGCCTGTTGATTCTTTCAACAGCATGTTAAGTAGGCATTACCTGACAGACTTACAAGTCTCATTGATGCGTGACATAAGACGAAGAGGGAAAAATAAAGTTGCTGCTCAAAACTGTCGTAGACGCAAATTAGACATAATTTTGAATTTAGAAGATGATGTGTGCAACTTGCAAGCAAGAAAGGAAACCCTTAAGAGAGAGCGAGCCCAATGCAACAAAGCAATTAATATAATGAAACAGAAATTGCATGACCTCTGTCGTGATGTTTTTAGTAAGTTAAGAGATGAGCAAGGTAGGCCTGTTAATCCAAACCAGTATATACTTCAGTGCAGCCGTGATGGAACTGTTTTGGTTATACCAAAAGAATTGGTGACTGCAGGCCAAAAAAAGGAAACCCAAAAGGTAAAGAGAAAAAATAGAAGTTGAAGATGGATCAGCACCTACTGACCTGGGAATCTTACTGCTACTTTAATCATTTATCTCAATGTTTAGGAATCATCTTCCTGTGACTACTCCAAAAAGCAAAAACACTGTATATTTAAGAACTTTTTATTAAAATGCATAGTGTGTTAACCACTGAGCACCATAGTGAAAAAATTGAAAATTTTTTTATTTGAACTTGTTATACAGAAGCCATTCAGTAGTAGTGGTGATTATTCAGCAGTGACATATATACCCCCCAAATTAAATCCACCTTGTAAGGATAACCTCATATCCTGAATTTTCATCCCCTGCCATGTTAAATAAAGCAAACCAACTGTGAGGAGAAACCAACATGTTATAATCCCAGAACTAAAAATACTGAACCATGATAGGCATTTTATTGATAAACCAAGTAATTCCCAAAATAGGTTTTCAACTGTCATTAGTCCCAACAGTTCACTGTAACCAATGTAATATGCTAAAATCAAGGCTGACATTTAAGAATCAAATGAAATACCATATGTTGTAAAAGGGCACTACCTTGGATTACAGAAATGTACTTTTATTATTCATCCTGTTTGTTGTCAAACCCTGTATTTGGCTAGTAAACACTTTTAAATACAAATACCACCAAAATCTAGTTTTGTTCAGTGATGAGCTTATTCAGCCCACGACAGGTTGATTACAGTACCCTACACCCTCAAAACTTGTGTAACTACTGGCAAGTCTACTGTAACTTTGAATATAATGAAAACTACCAAAATACTGATGGTAACTGATTTTAAAATACCTTGCATATGATTGCTAAACATCAGTCATGTGTAACATAACCTGAGCATGTTCAGTGCTGATCGCAACTGTCAGTAAACAAATGTACAAAGGTCTATTCACTAGGAACCTCCCTGCCTAGTTCACTAAAAACCTCATTAGAACAGGAATATTTACACGTCCCTTGTTTTTTACATTGCTTCAAGAGTGTATTTTCCTAACGTGTACCCAATTGAATCATACCCTCAATGTACATCAGTGCTTTTATATTGCAATTCACAAATTCATGCCTCAAAATGACTGGCAAATGACACAGCAACCTTGTTTATTCTCCAAGTGTCTTAGTACTGAGCTCTAGAACACAAGCAGTCAACTCTACCCCCTCAAACCAGGGTTCATTCCACTTACCTTGACTGGCTTTACCCACTACCTGAAACTGCTGCCTAAAAGCACTAGGTAGGTAGTGAAAGAATGCTTTAATAGCCACTTCCAAGAGTTCATAATGTTTGGACATGAAGGGCAGCACATGTGGTTCAGATGTCCTAAGACTACTTTCATGAAGACTAGTTAGGCCCAAAGATCTACCCAACAGAAATATAAATGATGGTACACACATTTGTGAGAGCTTTCACTGTAACAGCTGCATTTGAAACACCTTCAAAAATGGTTCCCAATGTTTGCATTCTTAAACACATGAGTAGGACATTACTATATGGTGATATATGTTGGATCATGTAACTCAAGAAGACAACTGCTCTTTCAGACTTTCAGATGTTATCCTGCCTGTTTTTATGCTAATTTGGGCTTTATTGAAAACACAGCTATGATGCCTCTTAAAACTTTTTTTCACTTAAGTACAAAGATTACCACACCAGCCTATATAAGCCATCAACATCCTAGGACAGTATCTTGTTAACTGCTTGTCCTACTTTTCAGTATGCTAGTTATTTTACCATCAACTTATTTGCAATATTCCCATAACTTTAACAGACTATTTTGCACCTGTAGATTTCCTTGGTTTGCTTCTCTTAAGTCTCTGTAGAAGCATACGATCCTATAGCATCTTTCATGAAAAATTACAATTCTGGCATGCCATTGATGACAGATAGACCTATTTCAAACGCACATTGAGAAAGCTTGTAGTAGTTATGTAACTTACCTGATACACCTTTTCCAAAACCAAAAGAAATTAAAGTCAACTTTGTTTAACCTTGTTTTGACATCTAAAGAGTCCCCATTACTGTGATCCAAAAGCTCTATTCCAATAACCACCAGTGTTCATGTATAAACTGTAAACTGCAATAGAACTGATTGGTGTTTGACATATTATCCGATTTTGTTGTGCTGTCTCAGTATTTTACACAAGCCAGTTTATGGACCTCTAGCTGGTTAAAATCCATCAATTCAAAAAGCCACCACCAATGTCAAAGATAAGGCAAACTAGCAGTATTCAAACGCTGAATATACAGTGCATAAATAACAGCATTTATTAGGGACAGTAAATAAATGTCCACAATGCTTTTCTCATTTGGTTATTAAATGCATTAAGCTTTGAGAAAACTGCTTTAAAAATTTAGGGGATGGCAATCTTGTAGACAATTGAATGTTAATAGAACAAGTTCCACACGTTATGTGTAAGCATTACACCAAGTATTTGCATATAAAAGTATTTATTTTATAAATTTTATATTTAAAATAGAAATTTAATCTGTCTATTCACAAAACCTATTTTTAAAACATGATACATTTATCTCTAGCTGATGTTACTTCTTTACACACTCATTTTTTGTTGTCAAGAACCTGTACTAAAATCAAGTTTTTGTTTTAAACATTTCCCTTTAATCTTAAGAGTGCTTCTTAAATGAAGGCACCAACAAGAACTACTTTCAGATGGTACAGAATTTCTTATTTCTTGAAGACTCTGTGGTTGACCACTTCTTCATTAGTTACCTGCAGCAAGACACCTTCCTGCCAAAGGAAAAAAAAAGTATCTGAAGAAGTTTATCATGTTTGTCCAAAGAACCTAAATAACTTCAGTGGTGGCCTTAGGATCAAAAAGACTCTGCTGCATACAGAATAAGCCCTGAATATAACAATTCTGAAAAGGCAATAAAGCCAGGAAGTCTGAGAGTAGTATTAAGAAACGAATTTCAGCAGTCAACCTGCAGCTGTTTACAGTAAGACCCTGGGCAATAATTAGCACATTTTAACCTGGCCATTTTGTAATGGATACATACAAGGTTTATCATGTAGGAACTTTACTTGAAAATATAAACTATTTTCTGAAAATAGATCCAACCATTTCACCCTACCTTCTGTGAGCCTGGTCCTAACTAAGTATGTAAGGCTTGAATCAAAGTAATAGAACAAAATGTCCATTTTAATGAAAACCCTAGTCCACTCAAAATGCTTGACCCAAGAAATGAATACACAAGGGTGTAATGACAGGAAATCTGATTTATTCAACTTTCAGCCTAACTTTTACCTACCATTTTACTACCAACACCACTGAAGGAACCAAGAAAAGCTTTATTAATGATCACTTGGCTTGCCTCAGCTGTTGAAATGAAGCACTTTACAGTCTTTGTGGCAGCAGAATATACTTGTCCATGGTTCATATCAATGCTAAAATTCCAGCAGGGAAAAAAATGATATGTTAAGCACCTGAATCTTCATGGAGAGCAAAGGGGTGGGAAAGAAGGAAAAAAAAGGGAAAAACAACCAAAATAATTTTAAGTAAATGACAGATTTGGAAAACAGGGTTTATTAAAAAATATTCTCTTGAGTTTATAAATTGTTAAACTCAAATTTGTAGCTATGTTAAACTAGATAAGAACCACTATACTGAAAGACCATTGAAGAGTTATTAGTTTAATCTTTTAGAGAGGAAAATTAAGAAAGAAAAAGTAAATAAGATCTTACCTAAAGAAGTTTAACTGAAGCTTAGAACTACTTTGCTCTACACCCTCAGCTTTCGTTGTCATCCTTATAAACTACTGTAGTTAAAGCTTTGTAGAAACAGCACAGTTTTTTAAGACTGGCTGAACTTAGTAGCCGTCAAGAGTTCTCTTGTACTAGACCTGTGTCCCTGAAGAGTACCTCGCTGGGATTATTTCCTTTACTTGCATTGAAGAAGCAGCATCTAAAAGATCTAAAAAGGTGTTTCTCCTTGCAGAGATATCCCTTAAGTTATCTAGATAATTTAATCCTGATGAATTGCAGACAACACACTTACATCTGACCAGCATTTAATCTTATACAAATGTAACAACAGCTTTGCAATGGACCTTAATTATACTACCCACTCCTTAACTTATTTAAAATAAAAAGTCTATAATTACACAATTTCCTTTAGAATTATTTTATTAAATCATAAATGTACAACAGCTTCTTAACTCTACACACGCACTTAAATTTTTTAAAGGAAAAACGTTATGTCTTATTACACCATGATCCTGGCTAATAGCTTTTCAAAACTTTGAGAAAAATCTTAAAAAAGGTTTCACATGTCACCTGAAACTTACAAATTTAACATTATCAAAGAAGGAATGCTTCTACACTCTTACAAAGACCACTAGAAAGAAACAACAATTAAAAAGCTAAGAAACTGTCTCAAAGGCATTTTTACAATCCTTCCTCCACAGTAAGGTAATGTTATTAAATAATCCAATCCATTCACAAAATGGCTCTCTGCATCTGCTCTGGTGTCTTCTGCCATATCACTGCATATTTATGCATGACTGAGATAAGAGTCTCCTTAACATTGTTATTTCGATAACCTGAAGCTGTTCTGTTACCTCTGGGCTCTCATCCTCTCCTATTTATACAGTGAAGCCTGTTTCAACAGAAGTAAAGAGTAAAAAAAAAATAGGTTATGAAATTATCCATCTAACCAGATTTTAAGGAAAGATAACATGATCCTAAAAAGCTTTACTCCTGCAGCTAGGACTCCCAAGACAATAATAATTATAAAATACAAAAACTACTTACCCATGGCAAATAGGAAGAAGCTCAGTATCGGCTCCTTCCACCATAACCCCCACTTCCTCCACTGCCTCCTGGACCATAATTTCCTAGAATGGTTGGGAGAGAAAAAAACCCAACTTATTTCATTTCCCATGATCAGCATATTAGTTACTTTTATCTTGTAGCCATGCAGTCCTCAGCAGACCACAGCCTTTTACATGCTACTAACTCACTCACTTGGTTAAACATCCAAGTGCATTAGCAATCAATTGTTTTGTCTTTTCTTTTGGTACCAGGAATTGAACTCAGGACCTTGCACTTGCCAGGCAGGCGCGCTGTGCTGAGCTATCTCCCTAGCCCGTTTTACCCTTTCAAAAAGCCTTCTACCACCACCCTTCACTTTTAATAAGGCTTTTAAAAACAATGTAGTCTTGCTAAAAGCATTCTCAACAAGTTAAAACAATAGTTTCAACAGGGGTTTGAAATTATTTAACTTTCAAGAGGTTCATCACATATTATACTATTTGCAATGTGCTCAAATAATTTGGCTATCTACATTGAGTGTGATTGTATATGACTGTAATCTCAGGGCTTGGGAGGTTGAGGCAGGAGGATCTCCTTAAACCAAGTCCAGTCTTGGCTACACAGTTCAAAATTAGCCACAGCTACATAGTGAGACCGAGGACCATGCCCTGTCTCCAAAAAGGGAATTTGAGTACTCCTTAATAGAATTCCCATGTAATACTCTACTTTTCTTACCTCAAAACATTTTATACTCTAAGAACATTTCACCTCCATTACTGTAATCCCTATCTGTCCTTTAAAGTATTACCAGAAAATTACCTCTCATTTACATGGCATCATTAGCCCAATACAAACAAACTTGCAAGATTAATTTCCCCTTGGAATTGTAACAGACAAGTCATACAACCACAAATATCTTAATCTAAAACTTTAGCTCTAACTTACCTCCACCATATGGTCCCCCCATGTTCCTGCTACCACCAAAGTTTCCACTTTTCATTGGACCATAGTTAGAAGGTTGCTGGTTATAATTTCCAAAATCATTGTAATTTCCACTTCCGTAATTCCCTATAAAAACAAGAATCATAGGTGTCAGCATAGCAGATCTTAAATTCAAAAGCAAAACCAATGATGCATGCCAAGTATTTAGGACAAAGCGTCCATAAAAATCAAATCAGAATGCAAGGCACCTGTTCAGTTCCCACGCTATCTAAAAGCATCTACTGGCAACAACAGTAAAACCACAAAAAAAAAACCTCTTTAAGAATCATGAATTTCAATCTAAATTCCCACAGAAATGCTCCTGGCAGGTGCCAGGAATGTAGCTGCCTATCATAATAGGCCTTTGGTTTGATCCCCAGTGCCAAAAATGTATGAGAAGATGGCGTATGAATCATTACCTCCTCCATAGTTGTCATAACCACCTCCGTAGCCCCCACCCTGGTTTCCATATCCAGGTCCTCCACCACCGTATCCTCCTCTTCCTCCTCCATAACCAGGGCTACCTCCAAAATTGCCACCTATATAGGGTAAACATTTAATTAAAATTTTGAATGCCACCTGAACTGTATCATCAGACCTATATTTCGAGTTTCTCAAAACTTGTACTTCTTGACTTATTGTGGGTACAGAATACCTACAATAAGGGTAAAGCATTTGGTTCTAAAGTCAGTAAAGCTCTTACCTATAACTAAAGACACTGAAGGCTAACTACTGGCCTAACCTATTCAAAGAAGGATCACACTCCCCCTACTGGTACAACAGATCTGAATCACAAAAGATATAAGATACCAACATGTTATGTTCCCTTGCGAATTGCTCTTTCTTACACTACATACTCATTACCCTCTCCTGAGCAGGAAACCTAGATAATCAAAAAGTCTCATATTAACGCAAAAGATCTTAAAAGCTAGTACAGTAAGCCTCAAGTTACTTCTAGTAAAAACTCCACTTTGCCAATTAAAACTTCTAGGATTGCCAGTAACTTAGTAGGTAATTATGAGAAGGAAAAGCACATCTTCAAATTTTACATGTCCTTTGAAAATCAGAACTGGACTAAAAGAACATAACTGTTTGTATAGGCTTTCCCTTTCAGTATTGATCTTAAATTCACTATTCTATACTTAGTAGAAACTCAAGTATATAACATCTTACAACTGGGCCACATTCTTTTACCCCAGAAATGTGATCACATGACTGCCTATAAATATTCACTAATGTAATTTTGCACTGGGTACTATCAACACCTAAAGCACATATTATAACATACAACATTTATGATATTATAACACAGCTAAGCTGCAATTTTTAAAAATCTAGGAAGTGACCAGTATCACCCAAGCCTTTACAAAGAGTAAATGTGATTAAATCTTAGTCATATAAACCAAAACATAGAAAAAACTGACCTCCAGGGCCTCCTCCATACCCATTATAGCCATCCCCAAATCCACGTCCGCTTCCATATCCATCTGTTAGGTCACAAAAAAAATAAAGATTAGTGTACCCTGTTCTACTTATTCTCCCAACACTATTCATGCAGAATGAGAACAACCCAGAACACTTCCCTTACTTACAGGTCTAAACATACAAACGGGAACACAAAGTGCCTAATTCTTTATATTAATGGTAACTTTGGGGCTTGAATTCAGCCAGCAGTTCTTGAGTAGAAAGATTCATTTATCCATAGAAAAACAATGAATGGGGCTTCTGTTAAACTTCATTTGACATTAGTAAGCCATACATACCTTTAAAGCCTTTCCTAACCCAATCAAGGCATTGGTTTGCTCACTAATGCTTCCGTGACTCCACTCCTTATTCAGGAATACTTACATGAAAGGCTACTACAGTGTCCTTTTTAAATGATTTTAAAAAGACCATAAATGAACCTAAAAGCTAAGCCTCAGTTATGTGTTTAACTCTACTACCACTTCACAGGTGCCATGAAGAGCACACCAACACGCAATTGAGATATACAAGAGTCTATTTCCTGACTAGTGAAAAACTAATTTTAAATCAAGCACATTATCACCCTTCAAACACTTTCATCAAACTTGAACTTACCAGAGCCTCCTCTAAAGTTACTTCCTGGTCCTGGTCCAAAATTCCCACCGCCGCCACGTGAATCACCAAAACCAAAGTTGCCTACAATAAATGATATTGTTACTAGGAAGCACTTGAGACCGGTTAAAAGAATAGTGGAATGAAGTATACTAACCTCCTCTTCCACTCCTAGAACTTTGGACTTCCTGCATTTCTTGTCTAGACAAAGCCTTTCTTACTTCTGCATTATGACCATTAATGGTGTGGTATTTTTGCACTGAAATAAAAAACTCGGATTCAACTAAATGCACACACTAATAGTAAGGCACTTAACATAATAAAATCATGGATATGAACATCCCCCAAATGTAATATATGCAAGGGCTGCAAACCTAACACCTACAGACACTTACACACAATTTTATCCACAGGATCATGGTCATCAAAAGTAACAAAGCCAAAGCCTCTTTTTTTCCCAGACTGCCTATCAGTAATTATCTCAATGGTATCAATTTTTCCATATTCTTCAAAGTAATCTCTAAGGTGATGCTCCTCAGTATCCTCTTTAATTCCACCAACAAACAGTTTCTTCACAGTCACGTGAGCCCCTGGTTTGCCAGACTCCTACAAAAACGGGGAACAGTTAACCCAAGAAAGGGGGGGAAAAAAATCAAAATCATTACCACAAACACACCATCTTTTAATTTCATCAGGCTTTTATCTCTGACAAAGTAAAGCATTAGTTGGAGTCTATTTTTGAAAAAGAAAAAATGAATGTCCAGAAACCAAATACAACTGCATTAGCTAGTTAGTACCTGTTTTAAGAAGTTACATTCTATCAGGACGTTCTTCATGTTTATGGCATCTAATTCCTTTTACTTACCTCTCTTGCTACAGCACGTTTTGGTTCAACTACTCTCCCATCAATTGAATGAGGTCTTGCAGCCATGGCAGCATCAACCTCAGCCATGGATGAGAAAGTTACAAAACCAAATCCTCTCGATCTTTTGCTTGCAGGATCCCTCATAACCTTCAAAACCAAAGAGCAATCTTTAGCATTTAATTTCATTATTGTGTTTGAAACTATCAACACGAATTAGAATAGTTTTTAAATATAATACATGGTTCTCTGAATGATTCCCTTTAGTTATGGGGCTAGTATCTGCAGCCTTCCATTATTAACGTACCACACAGTCTGTCAGTTTTCCCCATTGCTCGTAGTAGTTCCTCAAACTTTCTTCTGTGGTTTCAAAACTTAAGCCACCAATAAAGAGCTTACGAAACTGTTCCTTTTCTCTCTGCAAAGGAAAATACCATTTCAATTTTTATTTACATTTTCTCTTTGTATGCAGGAAATTAAATTCTTAAATATGAGGTGACCTGCTGGCAGAGTACCTTTTTCCTCTCCAAAGGAACAGTTTCTAAAGTTTTCTGGGGGGGAAAAAAGAAACTTACATCAAATTTAAACCATATGTTAAACTGCATATTAGTTGTGTTACACCAAAAAAAATCTCAGCTGAACTATACAACTTTCAAAGTCACTAATGCTTGATCTAAATTTACTTGATATGAAATCTTAAGCAAATTTAGTATCACATTTTTAAAACGTTGTAGGAGAAACACTAATTCGATGGTCACTGCAGAGCTATTAAAAGAATTCTTACCAAAATTACTCAAATTTATACCCTAAAAACACATCTTTACCCAATTTACGAATTTCTCAATGCAAAAAACAATTCTTGGTACCTTATACGAAGTTTCACCATTTCATTCTTTGTATCTGAAATGACACTTTTTCCTTAATTGCCCCCTCTAGTGGCAGTTCTAAGTAGCTCAACAATCCCCAAAGAAGAAAAAAGGTGTTTCTCCACATTAACAATTTTCAATTAGAAAAAAATTACATTTAACTATGCATAAAATAACTTTGAAGTAAATCTTATATAAACTAGACAAATTAAAATTTCATATCCAGCAATATCTAAAGCTTAAGTATCTAAGCCTGAAAAGTTTACTTACACCTATTTTTGTGGGGCAAACATTCCTGCAATCGTACAATCTTAGCTAAAAATCACATGTACAATAAAATACATTATCTACAATAATTCACATCTTAAAGCCATACAAAGTTTCATACAACATCAACATTTCCTCAAATTAAACCAGACCAAGCTTACTGAACTTAATGGCTATCTGGGCAAATCACACAACATAAAACCAATGTCTTTCTTTAACTTCTCTACAAGTCAAAAATATTTAGATAGATACCTCTTAGTTAGCTGCAAACGAGCAAGCAAATATTTTATATTTCACCTCCCCTTTTTTTGGCAGTTAAAAATGGATCATTAAACTTGGCTTACAGATAACCAGACTAAGTCACAGATCATACCCAGACCGAACTGCCTTGGGTGTATGTATGTGTATGTTACATTAAAAAATTTTGCTTCTAACAAGCAGCATCACTGCTCTCAATCCAATTCTATGGAGGTTCTTTATTTATAGTCTCCCAAAAACTAACAAATCAAATTAAAAGTTAATTAAGGCTTTTTGATTGTATAGTCAAATGTCCAATATTCTGAATTTTTTTTTAATTTCCTGAAATTTTCGAATTAGTTTCTTTGGGAAAACCACTTAAAAAAAAAAGGTTTATTGGCAACAGTAATACTTTGAAATTTTAGTTAACTGAGTTATAATTGTTCAGTAAGTAGGACTTACTACAAAATATGAAGTATACCCACAGTTCTTACAAGTCACTAACAAAAAGCAAAAACTCTTACTTACCTCAGTTTTTTCCAAACTTACCCGATGTCCACTATCGATTATAAAAAAAGTTATTTTATAAATGTGCTTAGGGTCAAAGAAAGCAACCAAGTAGACCCCCTATGCTTAAAAACCACATTATGCTTATCAATGTAATCAACCAAAATTGCGACCAAGTGACAAAAGTTCAAATATATAGTGGCTCATGCCTATATGTCTTCATACAAAGTAATACACAGTGCGTCAAGAACCGAGCCCTATTTTTACCAAAGTGAAACAAATTGTTTTTACTTCACTTTCTTTGTAATTTCTGACTTGTAAAGATCCGTAGCTTTAAACTTCCCTGTAAAAATACTATTTAAAAACGAAAAACTTCCACAATTCAACCAGAACCCTTGAGGACAGTGAACTACTAAAACGAATAGCCCTCCCCCCTAGAATTATCTAGCTCACTGCCACGCTCCGTAGTAATCTGAGGACTCCATTTTTCTTTTTACGAGTTTCCTACAGTTCACCTGCTTTCTTAATCGCTGCAGCCCCAAATAAAACCGCTTCTCAAACGATCAAGGGCTGGAAAGCATAAAAAGCTTTCTTTGTAATCCCGCTCGCTGTGAGAGCGGCCCAACGCCCTAGGCTGCGATACCTTCTCTTAGCCGCCGCCAAGAAGCCCTGCAGAGCCGCCCTCCCCCCGCCCGCTCTTCTGTGTGGCTTCTGTACGCAATGGCGCCATTTCATCGAGGGGAAGGCAGAGCCTGCAATGAGGTGCGCAGGACGCTAAAGATCCAAGCTCACAAAACACTCCAAATCCACCTCGAAACGACATGAAAACAGCCCGAGAAGAAAGAAAAATAGTTAACCACTTCTATACTTCCACAAGGAAATGAAACGAGTAGAATTGAGAGAGTTGAGAGAAAAGCACTGTGAAGGAGCAGAGACAGGAAAATGGCCGCCAAATCCGGTTCCCGGGAGAGGGGGAGGGGAGGCTCCGCAGAGCAGCTCGCGAGGACCCGCTGCCCGCCGCGACGCCCCGACGCCCGGGCCCCCACAGCCGCGTGCCTTCCGGGGGAGTGAAACTGCCCGCTCCCGCGCCCCACTTCCACTACAGGGGCCGCGGCCGCCAGGAGAGGCTTCCCATCCCCCACCCCAGCAAAGGGAAATGGCGCCGGGAGGCCGAGGGTGGGGAAGCGTTTACACAATCGAGCCTCCGCCACCGACCCCTCTCGGAAACACAAGAACCACCGCCACAAGTGGGCCCGGGGGCTCCCGCCGCTCTCCCGCGGAGGCGGCCGGCCGACTTCCACTGCGGCGCCACCGGCCTCGCCATGCCCTTTCCAAGAACTCATTGATTTCAAACCCGTTACCTCCATCGCGGACTCAGTCGCTTCAGCCCGATTTCCCGCAGCCGAGCGAGATGAGAGAGATCTCCGCGGACGAACACGAACCGGACTCGTCCTGGCGCTGTAGTGAGAACTGCCGCTGCTCGAGAAACACCGCTAACTGCACGTCCACACGACACACGGCGCTGCCGCTTCTGCCCCTAGAGCCGCTGCCGCCGCTTTTCTAGAACCTTCCCCCCGCTAAGGCGTATTCTCTTACGTCAGTACGTAACGTAAACGCCCTAATCCCCGCCAAGGGCGGGAGTGTTTACGCCCTTTACGCCAAGTACGCTCTCCTCCCTCCCTTGCAGCTAGCGGTAATGCTCTGCGTCATTTGCGCAAATCTGCTCGGTGAATTGCGGAAGGCTCGGGTCCTGTGTGTTGCTCCTACCAGAATTGCGTCCAGCCCCCTCTTTAGCGCAGGGCAGGTGAGAAACGGTCGCGCAGTTTGAAATTAACGCCGGTGGGTGGAGCTTAAGCCGCAGCTCTGTGGTCCGGCCCCCTCCAACGAGGAGGTCGTCCGCGCGGTTACCGCTCTGATAATCCCATCCTCCGTGCTTCTGCTTTAGAACAATTTCTGTAGCTTTCCCCTGCCTTTTCCCTCCGCCAGCATAGGACTGACTCGGCCCCTTCCGGAAACACCCGAAGCCATTTCTAGTCCACAAATTAGGGTTGCATCCACCGAGCCCCCGCCCAAGGCCTTGAGTTGACCCCCCTGCTGAGGGGGGGCTCCCCGAGGGTGGTCGGGGGGGGCGGGCTCTCGCTCCTAGCTCCCCGCTGCCCGCCCTCTCCGTGTGCGGCGCCCACGCCGAGGCGACGAAGGGGGCGGAGTCCAGTTTTGGCGCCAGCAGCTGCGGACGCTGAAGAACCTCCGCCGAGAGGACCCAGGTCACAGTCCTCGCCCCGTTCCCCCTCCTTCCCTCCTTTCCCCCGGGGACCTTCAGGCGCCGTCGCTGCGCGGGACGGTAAGAGCCGCGGCCGCCCCGCCCCCGCTCCCTCTCCGCGCCCCGCCCCTCCGGCCGCCTGGCGTGGGCGGCGCCCCCCCTCCGCGCGCCCGCGCAGCGCCCCGGTCCCCTGCGCGCGGGTGCGAGAAGAGCTGCAGGCGCGCAGGCCGAGACGCTGCGGACCCGCGACCGAGCATCTGAGGCGGTGAAGTCGGTGGCTTTTTTCTCTCCCCGCCCCGGGTGGTGGTGCTTAGGGTGCGGTGTGCGCCCCTCGCCCCTAGTCGCCTCCGACGCCCTCGGCGACCGGGGCTGAAAGAAGTAGCTGAGGGGCGAGCGGAGGCCCGCGACGGGCCTGGCGCCGCGCGCGCATTTCGGTGGCGACGAAGCTGTTGCGGAGGTTTCGGGAGCAGAGCCGCGGTGACAGCAGCCTCTTTTCTAGACAAAGCGCCCGTCCGCCTTCCCCGGCCCGATGCGGGGGCGCCACGCCGCGCTGCCTGCGAGCCAGGCTTCAGGGGGGTCGGGGCGTTTTCCCGCAGCCGCGAGGCCTGGCCCGCGCGGCCACTGCCCGGAGACTGCGGCGGGCGTCCCGTTACACGCGGCCGCCGCCCGCGGAGAGCGTGGGCCGGTGGCGCACTGCCCTTGAGCCCCCGCGCCGCGGCCTTTGTCTCCCCGCGACTGCGCTGACCACGAGGCCCGCGCCCCGGCGTGGGGGTGGGGAGAGGAGGAAGGAGGGGTGGGGGTGGGCGCCCGGCTCCTGGGACTCGGAGGCCGGAAAGAAGCCGGGAGGGGCCTGGGACCCGGGAGCGGGCGAGCCCGGGCTGAGCTCTTTTCAGAAGCGTCACGTAAAGCATCTGCAGCATCTCAGTGTTTTTCCTCTCCTGCAGTGGAGAAGAAATCAAGTGAATTAGATAGGAGACCCTGGCCTGTTCAAGGGCTACAGAAAAGAAATTGGTAGTTTACCATTAACAATTGGGTTTAACTTTGAATCAAAAGATTAAAAAATAGAAGTTTATTATAAATAAGACTTAGATTAGAAAAAATGTTTCTATTTTCGCCACTTAAAGCCGTTTTAGTTACCAATACCCCTAGCAAAGTTTTTGTAGACTAATTTGTTTCGAACATTGATATGCTTAGGTAGGTCTGACCCTAGTGCCAGGAACATAAATCTGTTGCTTTGGATTTGTGTCTGTCTGAAACGTGTATTACCTACGTGGGGAATGAAGTCAAAGCAAAACTTGTTTTTTACTTACTTTTTTTGTGTTATGAAAACAATTTTTTGACTGTCATACGTTTTTCTAGTAATAGCTCTTCACGTCTGCGATAAAAATGGCCTCCAATAAAACTACATTGGTAAGTTAATTCAAGCCTAAACGTACAAGACCTAACCAAATTTTTTCCCAGAAAACTTTAACTGCATCTCTGTAGTTGAGAATTTACATCTGTGTGTTTCCCAGCTCCCTTACTGGTTTCCTGGGGAAGAATTGGGAACAAAAGGAAATACTAACCATTACAATATTATAGAGTTAGCCTAAAAGGCTCAAAATTCATTTCAAAAAACCTAATCTTAGGACATTTTGAAATAAAAATACACAGATTTGCGTAACCTGGAAGAATATGTTAGAGACAAAGCTTTATCTTGGATTTGTACTAAATTTTGGAGAAGTCAAGTATTATTTAAAACTAAGTACTTTGTGCAAAGTTTGCACCCTTGGATTATAGCCAGTTATACAGATGTGTAGAAACCATTTAATTAGTCATGTCACATTACAAGTTGTTTAGAAAAACATCAAGGTATTTATATCAAAATTATGAAAGTCATTCCTGCAGTGTTTAATTCTTACACATTTCATTAATGCTAACTATACAGGTGTTAACACCTATACAGATCAAACATTTGGTGTTGATCTGTATATTTTCCCATTGGATTTCACACTAAAAGGGGAAAGTTGGTGATATTTAATTCGTGCCATCATTGGATTGTACATGATATCGAATATTCTGGAAAAAACCGATTATGGTATGTAAGGTAAAGTCTGTGTTAATGCATCTGAGGTGTATCATATAGGTCAAAGCCACCAATGATAAAAGCATGAAGTGTTTCTTGTACCTCTTCAGAAGTGAGCTTTTGTAAATTAAAATGCAGAGAGTAAAATTGGCTTTGCAGTTACCCTTATCCTTCATTTATTGGATGGAAAAGAAATGAGCTATCTGATGCTTGAGGATGCATATAAGTACAGGAAATAAATGGATGCTCTTTGAAATTAGGTTGCTTTTACACGAAATCGAGTAGCCTTTAATGTGTATACTTTATTGGTGTTTATTTTCCTGTTTTGTAAAGGGACACAGATTGGCCACTTCAGAAGTTTTTCATTTGACTTTTTATTTTAAAATAAACTTGTCTACCCCAGTTTCTTTGCTCTTGCCACTGTCACCCTTATTTTCCTTACACTGTGCAGAGGCAGAAAGTACTTAGATCCAGTCCTAAAGTTTTTGAGTAATAAAAATATTAAGGCCTGACTTGCAAATAATACGTCAACAAAATCAAATGTTTTCTGCCTTGTGTAACTTCCACAGGATTTTTTATTTACACATTAGCGTGTATACCTTTATTTTCATAGCTTTAAATGTCCCTTTGTAATCTTGAGGCATTGCTGTTGTAAGCGTGCTCTTGTGGACTATCTCTAATGATTCAGAATTGAGTTGTTGGTTTTTTAATTGAGTACTTTGTGTTGGGTTAGTTTTGTATGTTTTGTTGTTACTTTAATATCTTCTAATAACCATTTTAGGTTTTAAAAAAATGACCTAGAAGTAACAAATTAGATTGAATTATTAGAAATAGCTGGGTTCAGATTCCTACTTCTCTCAGGAAATGATACGCACAAAAAGAGAAATGAATTTGATTAGAAATCAGTTTAATTTTTTTCTCTTGATCTTTTTCAGTAGCAGCATTATAGATTTGTTCCCAGTGGGCTCCATTGTTGGCCTTACAGTTACTGTCAGGTTTCTAAACCTCTCTTCATTTTGCAGTTATCTTTTCTGTTTGTCTTTGAGGCTTTTAATATTGATGTCTGAATTGGGAAAAAGGGACGAGACTGTCTTAGGGCTACAGATGTATCAGATCTACCATAGGTTCCTTTAGTAAGACGTGTCACTACTATTTACTATTTTCATTGTATTATTGAATAAAACTTTATTCATTGGTTGCTATGCTGCAAATAAAATGAGAACTCAGGTAAATTTGGTCTTGTATAGATTGGGAAAAGATAAGTAGTAGTTCCAGATAGTTTTTGATTCTGTCACTTTGGTGAGGGTGTTAGATCATAAGTGAGCTAAATGAAGTAAAATATTTATTGTCTGCTGACTAGATGTACGAATAACAATTTGTCATGTGACAATAATAAAAGAAAGTAAGCCGTTAAAGTCTGTATTTCTTGATTATACTCTTGTTTTAGCAAAAAATGGGAAAGAAACAAAATGGAAAAAGTAAGAAAGTTGAAGAAGCAGAACCTGAAGAATTTGTGGTAGAAAAAGTACTGGACCGACGTGTGGTTAATGGGAAAGTGGAGTATTTTCTGAAGTGGAAGGGATTTACAGAGTAAGAAACTTTGTTGCTTGTATTTTTAATTGCACTTAAGTGGACTTAAAATTTATTTTATATCTTTTATCAGTTATCCCATGCATACGTTTAAAGAATTCTTCAATTCTAGAGTATCTTAACTGAGGTTTGGAGTCTTAGTTTATTACCCTGGAGAGACTATAGTTTATTATGTAATGTATTTTAATGTAGTTGGATGTTGGCTAAGTGGAATATCTAATCTATATTACTTTCCTGTGAACAGAGGTCACTAAAAAACATTGAAGCTATACTATAGAAACTAGTGAAACATAAATGTTTATAATAATGTAGGTCATTAGGGGAGCACCCATGCCACAGCAGGCTGTTTGTATCATTGAAAGCTCTAAAGGATCCACCATCACTGATGAAGTTTACAATATCTTAAATCTTTTAAGTGGATCTTGGGCATTTTTTAAACCCTCTGATTCCTGTTACTCCTTGTAATGAGTTGATCACTTTTTTTTTTTTTTTTTTTTTCTTGGTACTGAGAGTCAAACTCGGAACTTCAAGCCTGTTAGGCAAGCACTGTGCTGCTGAGCTATATGTCTGGTTCAGTTATTTTTTTATAATGCTAACTGTCCACATACCTCAAACATAGAGATTATGCTCTTAGCATTTGTGTTTATTATGTTAGTTCAATAATCAATGACAAAAAAATGGGAAGGTAATTACCTGAGCATGGTGAAGATAAGCATATGATAAGTGACTAAGTTTCAATTATCTTTTTACTCCTACTTCCCCTGCTGTTCACATTTAAAGCTTCCTACATAGCAATTTGGAGAAATAACCTGTTGAATGGAAGATTTAGGTTATCTTAATTTATCCTTCAGTGTCCTTAGCTGAGCTTAAGTATGTATTATAAGTCCATAATTTACCACTAAAAAATTTCTTAAGGGTACAGAACCAAATAAGGTAAGTGTGTGAGCTATTTAAATTTAGATGTAAGCAATTAATCAGAGTTGATTACCTTCAAATGATAGAACATTTTTACTAGAATCTCATGGGACATTAAAAGCTATCTCCATCTTCCACCCATTAAACCATTTGGAAAGAAATGGACTTGTGTATCTTTTTCCCAAACCAAAGGCCATTAGTGTGAATGAGAACCTGTCATGTCCAGTACAGTGCAGTTGTGCAAACCTGTGACATGCTTGCTGCAATGGGCTATTTATATCATTGAAGGCTCTACAAACTTCGCCATCACTAGTATAGTGTATTAGGTAATGTTAGAACCTATACTGAACACACTAGATGAGTAACTTTTTATACCCACCCCCTCTCACCCAGTCATTTTGTGAATTTTGGAGTCTTGAGATACGAGGGTGCTATATACTAATAGCACCATCTAGTCCTGTAAAGACTTCTGGGACCAAAGCACAAAATGTTTACAAGACTATCACTAGTGTAGGGTTATCACATGATCACATTTGTTAATTAATAATTTATTTTCTTTACAGCCCTTTTGAAAAATACATGGAAATGCTCATCTCAGCTTAGATATGTCAGGCGTTAGAATTCTTTCCCCCTTTTTATCATCACATAACTTGCAGGCTTTGTGAGCTGTGTCTGTCTTTTCAACATCTCTGCAAATGTAGTACAAAAACAGCAATAGATAATGTATTAAGCAAATAAGCTTGACTATTCTAGGAACACTTTATGGCCATTTTGTATTTTTATTTTGAAATATTTTCCCCAGTCTTTTAAAAATAAAAGAAATATTGTTAGCTTGTAAGCCATATAGAAGGCTGGATTTGAGTTGATTTCCCAACCCCCTTTTTTATATCAATTCCACATTTGAGCAATGTCTAGACAGATTCTCTAAAAAGAATTCCTGGGCAGGGAGGGAACAACTAGTATCTATAGTACAGAAAACTTTTTTTCCCCCTGATATCTATAAATCTAAATGATGGTCATGAATCATGTTTAATTGAATCAATATTTTTTTTACTGAACACAGTGCTGACAATACATGGGAACCTGAAGAAAATTTAGATTGTCCAGAGTTAATTGAAGCATTTCTTAATTCTCAAAAAGCTGGTAAAGAAAAAGATGGTACAAAAAGAAAATCTTTATCTGACAGTGAATCTGATGATAGCAAATCAAAGAAAAAGAGAGATGCTGTAAGTACAAAATGTTGCCTGCTAAATCAGCTTTTTGTAATAGGTTTTCATTTTTAAATATTTTAAAGACTTAAAATTCATGTACTTTTTGAATACCACTAAGAAAACCTTTATAAAGGCTGAATATTTAGGTGAAAAAGGGTAAGCATGGGTTAGTATACAAATGTGCAGTGAATACTTTATGCTACTTAAAATATATGGCTAGTGCTATTTTTAATAGATTACTGGATGTAATCCCTGATGAGACCACTTACCTGTGACCCAAAAGTAGCACTTGTAAATACAAGTAATACATAGAGGATCACATAGGATATTTTTTTTACACTATAGTGAAAGCAATCCACATAGCATGTCTTGGTGTAGTCTTTTAGTGACAGTTGTCTCCCAGGAAAGTTGTTTTGTTTTGTTTTTCAAAAAAGTACTTTTCATATGTGATCTGTGTACCAGGCATGTTATGCACACCTGTAATCCCAGCACTCGAAGGCTGAGGCAAGAGGATCCCAGTGAGTGTTGGGCCAACCTGGACTATATAATGAGTACTTGTCTCAAAAAATAAACCCAGGAAAAGTTTAAAAATACATATGTGTATGATTTGTGTTATCAAACATTTTAATTTTTAAGTATATAATAGTTGTATAATTTGTTGGCATGAATTGAGATATTTGAGTAACTCACTACACATGTGCTTTGATTTAGTCTTTGCTTCACTGTGTCTACTTTTAGACAAATAAGTTAACTTGTGATTTTGACTTTCAAGGTTTTTTTGCCTTGCCTACTGTCCCAGTATGGCAATTTGGTATAAGGTCTTGGTGGTCAATTAGTTGCTTGGCTGAGACACTAAGCCTGTAATATGGGTCATATTAGTAAGGAGGATTGATTTGAAAGTTGACCATCCATTCATTATGTATCTTCATGACAATTCTATTAAGGTTATAGATGTTTCATTTTACAGGTGAGAAAAGTCTGTTAAAAATTTGATTCTGGAAGTAAATCATATACATAAATATTTCATTTAAAGTTTTTACTATTTTGTTTAAAAAAATAAGTGGATAAGCCGGGTGTGGTGGCACACACCAGTAATCCCAGCACTCTGAAGGCTGAGGCACAGGATAGAGGCAGGAAGATTGTTGCAAGTTTGAGGCCAGTCTGGGCTACAAAGTGAGCTCAAGGCCAGCCTGAACTGCATAGCGAGACCCTGTCTCAAAAAGAAAAAAAAAAAATTGTGGATGATTCAGGCTTAATTCCTAGAAGTGATTTGAAATACTAGTTTTAATGAGCTTGTAAGTATTATCACCAGAAATAAAGGAATTGGGTTTTTCTATGATCCCACACTGTTCTGCTGTTAATGTCTTTTGATAAAGAACGTTTTCTTGAAACGATAACTGTTTTAGAACCTTTTAAGTGTTCTGCATCAAATAATAAGCAGATTAAAAAAAAATAGAAATCATGAAGTGTTCATAATACCAAGTGCAGACTTTTGGTCTAGTTTTTTCTCTTTCACTACTGGAAAGCTTTGGTGGAAGTTACATTTAATCACTTTACCTCTTCTAAATAGGCTGACAAACCTAGAGGCTTTGCTAGAGGTCTTGATCCTGAACGAATAATTGGTGCCACAGATAGTAGTGGAGAATTGATGTTTCTTATGAAATGGTAAGTGTATAGGTGATTATGTTTTAAAGCAAGAATAATTTTTTAAAATTTGTAACAGCATATCTAAGAAAAATTTTATAAGTAAATTTCTGAGGTAAGGTAGAGGGTAACTATTGAAAAGAAGATTCTTTTGGTAATAGTTATAAAGTAATGATCAGCAAACCATGGCCTGTTTTGGAATATGAAGTTAAGAGAATGGTTCTCAGTTTGCATAAACAATTCAAGCTTTTAACTGAATTTTTTTCTTTACAATAGGAAAGATTCCGATGAGGCTGACTTGGTGCTGGCAAAAGAGGCAAACATGAAATGTCCTCAGATTGTGATTGCTTTTTATGAAGAGAGACTAACTTGGCATTCTTGTCCAGAAGATGAAGCTCAATAATTTACATCATTTTTATATATATTTATATATATATAAAATATGGGTCTTGGTTTTGATTTAACTGTGGAAAAAACAGCATTCTAATGAAAATCAAGTTCAATATGTTGGTTTTGAAAATAGTATTTGGGGAGTTGTTGGGTTTTCTTTGTTTTGCATCTATAGCACTGGTTACTTTGAACAAATAAAAGCTTTTGTAGTTGCTTCCTTTATCAGAAAAGAGCA